>CAJVPT010002813.1:0-16659 GCA_910592055.1 Acaulospora colombiana
TTTGTTTAGTTCAAACTAGCTTAGTGGACTCCTTATATTTTTTAAGTAGTGTAGTCCTTTAACTAATAATGTATAATAACAAGTTAGTCACTTTGTGAAAGTCTGTAAATTATTTAGGTATTTCTCAATATCTTAATAAAGACACGCTATTGTGGCATGATTACGGGTTAAAATATATATATATATATATATATATATATAATATAAATCATTAAAGCTAAAAAATACTAACTAGCTTATTTGTTTTTGTAATTACTACTCTAAGTATAACTTTGGAAGTAATTTATCACTCCATCAGAAGTTTAGATAAAAATCTTTTCAATACTTAATATTATTGCCTACAGGTCACTACTGCAGATCACTCTTTCAAGTTCTGATATTACATAAAACCTAACTATCAAATCTCAAATTTAATCCCTCTTAATAAGATATTTTTTAGATTTTTATTTTCTAATTTTCCTTTCTCTAGTATCAGAGCATTTCTTTCTAATTGTATGATTTTAGTACTTAAGAGATTAAAAAGTCTTTTTATCTTATTCTTCTTTTAGATTTCTTATAATCTTTCCTATTCTATTATCCTTTTATATCTTATGTTTCAAATCTTTTTTTGAAACTAGTTACAAGTTATATTTTACAGCTTCTTGATCCATCTTTTTACTTCTTTTCTAATTCTTTTATTATGGTATTTAAAGTTCACCATTTTAAGAATGAGCTTACTTCTTATTAATCTATAAAGAAATTTAACATATTCTAACTAGTTGCTAAGAATTATTTTACTATGCCTGAATATTTACTTGTCTATTTCATCTATTTCTTTACTGTTATCCACTATTAATCTAGTATTCTTCTCTTTCATTTTTATTTTTTTTTCTTATAAAAATTTTTTGAAATTTATCAAACCTTTTTCAAGATCTTTATTCGATATTTTTTTTATTTGTTCTTTATATACTAGTCATTTTAGCCCGTAATTAATTGTTTCTTCCTCTTAAAAATCATATACAATACATTTCACTTGCTTGTATAGATTTGGCTTTCTTATTGTTCACTTATTCAATATTGGTAATTCATTATTTATCAATTTGATAAAAAAGCTTTTTCTTTAAAAATTTTTACAAGATATATTTCATATATAGCCATTCATTTTCTTTCATACTAGATCCCATATGTAGCCTTGTTGTTCTTAAATTTGGTGGTTTTATTTTTTTCTATTTTATTTGTAATATTCACTGATATGTTATAGTCTTGTTATTCATCTTCTTGATAAATTGTCTTATATAATCATCTAAAGTTTTGTTTTGTTACTTAATTTCTGTAGTAATTTTATATAATGTAAGATTTTTTCATTCTATTGCTGGAAGATTGAGAGTATCTTTGACTAGCACTAGTTGAAATTGTATTATTCAGCTATCGAATTATTGCTGAATTTGACAAAAATTAATAATAAAAATATTGATAAATTATTTATAATTGCTACTCAGCATTAAAAATAACAAAAAATCAGCAAAAAATATCAACATACCATGAAAAAAATTTTGGCACAAAATCTGGTAATATTGTAGCAAAAAATTTTTTTACATAATGTGGCAAAAAAAATTTTTGCATATTGTGAAAAAAATTTTGACAAAAAAATTAATACTGCAACAAAAAATTCAACAAAAAAATTAATACTGTGGCAAAAAAATTCATAAAAAAATTGATACTGTGGCAAAAAATTTATCAAAAAAATTACTGCAGGAAAAAATTTGTTAAAAAAATTATTGCAGAAAAAAATTTGCCAAAAAAATTATTGTAGCAAAAAATTCAAATTTCATAAAATTTATTAAAAAATTACAAAATCAATTGACTAAATTATTTATCATTTTCCTCTTCTTTCTCTTCTTTCTTTTTCACTTGCTTTTCTTTTCCCTTTAAAAATCTCAACTTGACTCTTTTAAAACTAGCCACAATTGATTTTACCTTGTCAAATGTTTTCCAAGATTTTTCATTTTTTTTTTCTAACCTAACTACTCCTCAAATTTCACTCATTTGTATACTTTCTCCAATTTGTTCCTTACTCTCTAAATATATTAATAATTCTTATATTCAGTAATTTTTTATCTTTTAAATTTATCTGTCAATTTTTTACCTTTTTCTATATTTTTTTTTGTTCACATTCCAAAATTTCTTTCAAACTGTATACCCAATTCAACAAACTTTCTAGTGAAGTTATGTCATAGAAATATGAACTATTATGATATCATTTATGAGTCAGCTGAAATACTTGAATTAATTTCAAATATTTATTTAAATATTTCAACAAATCCTTTAACTATAAATAATATTGTAATTATTCAGTATAAAATATTTTGCCAAAAAATATCTCTTCAGAATATCAACTATAATTATATACATTTATTCTTCTTTTAGTGAGATTTCCTAAACCAGTCTTACTTTCTTCAGATGAATATACATTTGTTTCTTTAATTACATCAGTTACTTCATTCTGATATTTGACAACTTTCTTTAATTTTCATTCAACAAGTGACTAGGTACTTTTAATTTTTTATATACTTTTCTTAATTATTCATTAAAAATTAATATTTAAAGATAATATAAATACAAAATATTATTAATCTTATTTCATTTAACTAGCTATTTGCATGTAAGCAATAATTATCTACTTCTAGTTTTCCAATTTCTGCCTTCTGATATCTTTTTCTCTAATAGTAATATAAAATACTTAACCATTTGTTTATTTACTTTCATGAGAGGTTAAAATGTGGATTATAGATTTTATTAATTTGAGTATCAACTTTTATAATATTTTTTTATATACATCACTCGAAAAAACTTTGTCTATTCTTAGTTTATATTCATCAGGAATAGTTTTCATTAAGACTTTTATTTCTACTCTCACTTTTTCTAGTTTTAGCTTATTTTTGATAACCAGCTTTATTAGTTTTGCCTTTTTACTACTTCTCCTAGGTTAAATTCTTTGGTGCTTTCCTAAACTCGACAAACTTTTGGATTCTGATATATCAGCTACTTTAGGTTCTACAACAACTATAGAATCAAGTTCAAGTTCCACAAATTTGAACTGATCAATTTCTTTTTTTAAATCTTCTATTTTATTTTTTTGCTATTTTGATTCTTCAAAAAACTTGTTGTTAATATATTCCATTAGATCTAATTGATTTACAAATTTGGTATTTTCTCTTTCTAGTTTTTTAACTTGTATACATAATTCTTCATTTTCTAAATAAATCAGTTGATTAATAAAGATAAATTTTAATAATTCAGTAATAATTTAATTTTAATATTTTTCAATATTCTCCTTAATTTGAGTTTTGGATAGCAATTTAACTTCTGATATTGATATTTATGCAACTTTTGATACCAATATTTCAGGCAATACAATAGATAGCCTTTTTCTAAGCAATTTTATAACTATAGTAAGGATTAAAGATTTAGTATTAGGTGTTACTAAATGAACTGTTGCTGCTTCTAATACAATTGATGTGAAGGAAGTTTGTAATAGCAGAAAAGGTTATAAAGATTGCAAAGATGAGGGTGATTTTTCTATATAAAAAATATGTCCTGATAATTTTTTTTGTTCAAACATTTTAGATATTGGAAAAAAATATTAAATTAAAGAGATATTTAAATAAAATTATTTGTATTGTTTTAATATAATTTAGCAATTAATCAAAATTCTTCCTACTGATTTTCTGACCATACACAAAAAAGATGTTCACAGAAGTCCTGTTACTTCTATGCTAATAAAGTCTTAATACTTTCTTTAAACTAACCTAAAAGGGTTTCCTTCAGGACTCTACTACTTTCCCCATATTGTTTACAATCTTCTATGAACAATATTGAACCCTCATTGCCTACAAAGTCCAACACTTACCTTGACTACTAATGGCAAGAAAGTTTCTCAAGGGAGAAGGACCAACAACAAAGTACCTGCCACCTATCAGATGAAGTGGAAGAACAAAACAATACCTAAGAGAGGGTCTCTCTCATTTAAAAGACTCATTTTCTATCCTTTTAATAGTTGTGTATCCTCTTAGAGCTATCACTTTTTACAGCTTTTTAGAGAATTTTGCCTACCCCAGCTTGATCCTAAAATTTTGGGTAGCACAAACTCCATTAATTCTGATTGGTCGACACAAAATGCGTTGGACAAGATTGATAAACAAGCTCTCATTGGTCACTTTATGTGTCTGAATGCATTTCCTCAACTCCATAAAAACCTGGAGTCCATCATAAGTCATGTGCTGGTGCAGGTGGATACAGGATACTACAATCTCCTAAATAATTGGTCATCAAGAAAGAGTAAACAAGCCCATAGACTGTTCACTCCATGGACTGCACATAAAGATGGTTCTAATTACCTACAAAAACACAAGGGCCATTCAAAACAATTTCTCAATAAATGGGTGACAGGAGTTTCATGTTACAAGACCATACTCTAGTCAAGACACAGAACAGATTCATATATTTTTTTTTTCTTTTTAGTACTAACAAGGTCTTTGGACCTTGTATAAAAAACTCTCAACACTGGTAGTGTTGAGTATCTTAAACAAGTTCTTGACATATTAATTCTCCCTAAAAGGATAGCAACAAGCCATCCTGTGGTATCCCCTAGAAAGTGCCAGTTTGTGATGAGAGAGTACAATTTGTAGTCCATTAGTTTGATAGTATACATTCACTTCCTTTCAACTTTGTTAAGGATTAAGAGTAATTTTATACTAGACAGTAATATAGTTCCCCTATTCTGATTAGATGAGATGTAGATAGATGCCCCTTGTACTATTTGTTGATCTGTAAATCCTTAGACAGTACAGATAACAAATAATCCTAGTTGTCCCTAAAATATATCTTAACAATTAATAAAGGTACCAATCCAATACAGAAATGAGCTAGTATTTAAAAAAAAAAAAATTTTTAATATAATTCAGAGCTACATACAATATTATACTAATATTTGTTATATTATATTACAATTTAGAGTTACATATCATATTATACTATATATTATTCATCATATTATACTTGTATTGTATTACAATTTGAAACTATTTAATATATCAATCACAACTTTGCCACTTTATATTACTATTTATCAATTTTTAAAATATTAAGAAAATAGCTTTACTTAACAAAAGTTTAAAAAAAAAATCTAAAAAAAGTGAAAATTAATTGCAACTATAGAAATACAATGGATCATTTGTTGATCCACAAACAGAATTTTGGTATATACATATATATATTGAAAAACAAAATATGAGTATTAAAAAAATAAAGAATTTATATTTTAGCATAAAACAAAAAATATTTCATCAAGTCGAATTATATCATTAAGTAACAATCAATAAAATCTGAGATTGAATAATACAAATTCTAAAAATAATGAATCTGAAGTTGATAATAATGGAAAAATAGATGATATATTCGAAGATTATTTGATACTAAAATACAAATTTTTACTAAATTCTAGCAAATTTTTGGATAAATATTTTATGTGGATTTTGTTATGAATTATAAACTATAGAATTTAATTTAATTTATTGAATAGTACACAAATGCATTACTAAAATTTATAAAATTAATATTAATTGAAATAGATAGCAAATAATTTGAGCTCTTTTGTGCATCTTTGTAATTCATTAACAATAAATTTGAATTATCAAGTCAGTTCATTAGTTTTGTGACATATTAAATATATTACAAATTGTATAGATAGAATAATGTTCTCAGTTTTTAAAAAAATAATTAACTATTATTCATGAAGTGTATTTATATTGAATTTTACAATTCAGCAATAAAGCAAAGAAAAACTTGCAATTTCCTACTATCTATATAATCAAAATTATTAAATGAAAATGTACTTAATTAATCTAATTTAGTTTTTTCATATTCACTATTTGTATTAATTGTCACAAATGTATCAAAATCTGAATTTTAAATCTAATCTTTAGCATTAAGTAGATCAATTAAGCATTGATAAACTTCTATATAATATCTATAATAATAATATTTGAAAAACTTTAAAGATGAAAACTTAGAATTATTTTTTAGTAAAAAGATAATTGATTCATATTTAGAATTGATACTAAATATCGACTAGTTTCAACCATTCAATAATAAAGTATATAGTACTAAAGTTATATATACAGCTATTACAATTTGCCATGTGAAATATGATTTAACATAAAAATATGTTGATTCTTGACATATTATCAGGTCTTAATGAACCAAGTTTATATTAAATAAACCATTACCTTTCTCCAATTGTTGATAAATTGATGCAACTATAACAAGAAATAAAGCTTTATTCAACTACTAAAAATAAAGAGAAAAAAATAATTCAGGTGGTCTTAATTTTAATTTCATGTAATATTTCTATTGACCAAAAGTGTGTAGATATATTTTGGCACTAGTATTATATTATCATTGCAAAAAGAAAGCCAATTATGAAAATAATTATTATAATTTTGGTGGCATGAAGGATATAAATAAATGGTCTATACCGAGAGATTTGACAACACATAAACAAGATTCTATCGAATAGAGGTACTGTAACTCAAATGCAACGCAAAAATATTTTGTCTGTAAGAATTATATCAGATAGTTCAAATTCCTTTGCCTATCTTATTTTGATTCAATTTAGTATTTAGTTATCGATTCTATACACTGTCTTTTCTTAGGTATTGGTAAATGGCTTGTTAAATGAATATGGGCCGAAGAAGAAATACTGACAAATAATTTATTGGATAAAATACAATCAATGATAGAAAATTTTCAAGTGCCATTAGATATTGACTAAATTTTAAGAAAAATAAATAATGGCAAAGGATTTTCGAACTTTACTACTGATCAATGGCAAAATTTTTTTACAATATATGCAACTATCATTCTATGGAAACATCTTTCAGCAAAATTCTAATGAATTTTGTCAAGATCTGTCAAATCTTAGTATGTTGAATTTTAAGATGAAATTCATTAAATGAGGCTTACGAAAGATTAGTAGCAATAATTAAACCAATAGAATAAAAATATGTGGAAGAAGAAATTACTTTGAATCTTTATCTTTCATTATATTTATATGAATATACATGTGATTATAGGCCATTGTATGCATTTTGGTGCTTTTCATTTGAGAGGATAAATGATATATTAGATAGATTTTTAAACAAATTTAATATTTAAAATTAAAATTTTAATAAATTTTTAATCTAGGTTCATTGCCTAATAGTCATCAAAATATTGAACCTGAATTAATGCGAAAATTGATAAATTATTAATCTAACTATGTCCTATACTAATAATTAGAGTGTGAAATTTTAAATAATCGACCAAATATCAACTCAATTTCTAAATTAGATCAGTTTTTGGCTGACAAGTTATATCGATTTTTAAACAATACATATAATATTCACGAAATAATAATTAATAGATCTAAATATTTTTCAGATAAACTTTTGTATCCGAAAAAATCAAATTTAGATGTATCGGCCAAAATATTACATCTATTAGTCAAATACTATAAGGTATTTTATAAAACTATAAACTTTCAGAAGCTATTTACAAATGATAATAAAAATTCGATAATTATTCAGAATAGAGTAGATCAATATGATAAATGCTAAATTGTGAGTAAAATATTTGATTTTATTATGTCCTTATGAAATATTAAAGATTTATTTATATTAGCTAGATTCATGAATCATGATGAAAGTATCGATTTATATCTGGAACAAGTTCAATTCTTCTTTATATATTTGGTTAACTTTCTAAATAATATTATTAAATATTATTTAATCTTTATTTGGTGATACAAACTGGTTAATTTAGCAAAAAATAAATTTTATTTCAGATCTAAAAATAATGTGAATATTGAATTGTGAAGTACTGAATTTTACTCAGTTAGATATAAATGTATAATCTTTATTCATAATATTTTTGGTTGATTTATTTCATTTAGATATAGAACCTCAAATCGGCAAGACTCTCATGAATATTTAGCTGTAATTCCTCTAAATCATAAATATAATATATAATTAAAATTCAATAAATATATAAATTTGACAAATATCTAGCAATTTTTTGAGAAAAAATTTAATGAAATCTATAGTAAAAATTGTGCAAATATAACAAATAATGCTGAATTATATAGTAGAAATTGATTGATTATTTAAATTATATGCTAAATTATATGTAGAAATTGATTGACGATTTATTTATACTGAATTATATGCTGAATTATATGATAGAAATAGATTGCCGATTTATTTATGTCATTAATATACTGAATTATATATTTTTTGATGAATATTATATAAGTAATATTATATCAAATAAATATTTTTTGACTAGTGTTAGTCAAATTATAGTTGCTATACCAGGGGCTTCACTATTGTTAAATTGATAGAATAGTGCTGATATATGACTTTTCAACTGTATTTTCCAAATACTTTTAAGATCATATATTTCTTTATTATAGGTACAACTGTTTGAAATAGTTCTACAAATTAAAGCTTTGTTCTTGAAAATTTTTCTGAATATAACTGTTAGGTTATTACATATTTTCTTATTTAGGTATATATGTTACATTCTATATTTTATTCTTGAAATCAAAACTCTATTGATAACATATTGGCATGTTTTTCTGTCAACTTCTTTTTAGTTATTGCCTGAACTACTA
This sequence comes from Acaulospora colombiana, assembly GCA_910592055.1. Classification (NCBI taxonomy): domain Eukaryota; kingdom Fungi; phylum Glomeromycota; class Glomeromycetes; order Diversisporales; family Acaulosporaceae; genus Acaulospora; species Acaulospora colombiana. Next base: position 8,690 of record CAJVPT010002813.1, read on the forward strand.
TTCTGATTTCTGATTTTATTGAACTAATCATGTTCAGGTTCTTCTATTTTGATTCTAATCAAATATCAAGGAATCTGGCTTGATTCTTTTTGTTAATCTTATGAACTATAGTATTTTCTATTCCAGCTTGAACCATTCCAGGGTCCTTAGAATTTTAATTAATAGTGAAAAGAATTGACTTTGTCATGTTAATTTATGAGTCATTTGCTATGTAGAACTTTTTTGTTTCTTCCAAAATACTTTTTAGGTCTTTTTTTGATTTAACAATCCAGGTCATATTATTCATATATATAATTACTACCTGCCTTAGCGAAAACTTAGACTTTTTCTCAGGTTTATAAAAATTAGATAACCATTATTTTTTTATAATATAATTTAGTATAGTGTTATTTTGAATTTTATATAGCAATGGATTATAAAAAATTCTTCATAACAGTGAAGAGATTATTTCTCCTTAATCTATATTATCTCCTGCAACTATTGGATTAAAGAGTCCATTAGAAAGAATAATGCCACAACTTCTGTCTTTGAAAAGATCTATTATAATCTTCTTAATAGTGGTTGGAATTTGAATCTAATCTATAGCTTTTTCAAGCATAAAGAGTGATATTGTGTCATATGCCTTAACAGTGTCTTAAAAAAGAATCCATGGTTCTTTTTTCTTTTCTCTCATTTCTTCACAAATATCATTCAATAGATATATAGGTTTTATTATACTTTCTCCTGATAGACTAGCAAAGTTTGGACTTTTGAGAATTTTATATTGTTTACATATTATTATAGATGATTGTTAAAAATTTTGATAAAATATTTCCAAGCAGTTTCAAGGAGAACAATGGGTCTTATATTACTCAATTGACATCTCCAGGGCTTGAGTTTAGAGATAGGATAGATATTACTACTTTTCTATTTCTTAGGTATTTGTCCAGTGCTTAAGACTTTGTTAAATAGTAAGTATAAGGCCTCTTTTACTTTGGTACCTAAGTATTTGAGCATTTTATAACTGATATATGATAAACCAGCTGTTTTTTTGTTTAAAGATATTGCAAAGTAGCTTTGAGTTCCTCTATTTTGATTTTTTCTGTTAATGATGAATACCATGTTGGATCAATCTATTCTTTAGATTGGTATTCTTTTTTCCAAGAAGAATCTAGACTTTCAAAGTTGATATTTCTTTATTTAAAAGCTTCTTTATAATAGTTTTCAGTCTTTCATTTGATAGTTTGAGAATTAGTAGCTATATATTATATTTTTTCCTAATTCTTGGTTAAAACTTAGTCTAGTGTAATTCTGGATCTTTTACGGTTCAATATAGAGCTCAGCATCTATTTTTGATTAAATTTTGAGGTCTTCACATCTGTTTTCTAGAGCTTTTTTAATTTGGTTCTAATATGGAGACTTCTTTTTTCTTGCATATTATTCTAAGGGTGTACTCTATTTTAGAACTTTTGACAATAGCTTTGAAATTTCTTCTTGTGACTGGGAAGGAGTTATTTCTTTATCAATAAATTTATCAAGACTTCTTAATTTTTGGATGGTTTTTTTTATATCCTTTAGGATTTTAATATCTCAGTTGGCTTATAATTTCTTTAGAAGAAAATAAATCTTATTAGCTTCTCTATAGGTTTTTAAGTCTTTCCTTGAAATTGTGAATCCAAGCTTTACTTTTTTTCTTATGTTAAAAGTAAAGTGGATTTTTTTCTTTTTAAGGTATTTGTATGCACTCTTGATAATTATTGACTCAAAATCATGCCAAGCCTTATTAAGTTCTTAAGAATCATTTACTACTCTTGACCCAGAAGGTTGAGAATCAATCTCTAAAAACTTGCTTTCTATTCAAAATTTAAATTTTTCTATTATTTAACTGTAGAATTTACTGAATCAGGTATTTTCTTATTTTTTGATCTATATTGTTCTTGAGCTTGATTCTTAAGCAAATTATTTGTTGTTATTCTTACAAACAATTAAGTATAATCACTACTTGATAATATTTTCACTGAAATATTTTTAAATTCATATATATTATTTAAACTGATTTCTGGTAATGATCAGATATAGTCAATTCTACTATATGATATATTGTTCATCTATGTGAATGTGATGCTTTCTTCTTCCCAAGAGTTCTGAATATCTATATAGTTCCAGACTTCTAAAAAGTTGAAAAGGCCTATTTCAGCTTTTTTGTATCTAGATATTGTTTTATCAAAGAGTGGCTGATCTGCTAATGGATTGATAACTGCATTAAAATCTCCTATGATTATAATATTAAAGTGATTTCTTTGCTTGTCTGGAATTTTATTTTGAAGTAGTTATTATAGCCATCTACTTACAGTTTTTTCTGATAGCAGATATATTTAATAGATACAAAGCTTACATCTTGTCGATAAAAAGTTGGCTTCTATTATGTAGCCTTCAATTTTTTTTATAGATTCTAGCTTTTTTTTAATGTTCTTATTGATAAGAAGTCCCACTCCAAATTCTCTGGATTTTTTATCATTGTTATTGTGGAAAAATTTATGTGTTTGTTATAAAGTAAAGGCAAACATTACTACTTCATTTGTTAGTTTGGTTTTACAGATACCTAGAATATCTATATTTAGTTCTTGCAAGAGTTTATATAGCTTTTGTTGATATAAGCTAGTATTGATCCCTCTAACATTATATGTTTACACTAAAATTGTATTGGCTAGTGAAGAGTTATCTATTTGTTATATAGCATATGTTCTTTTTCAATTCTATTAATAGTATTCTTTTTTAATGTACTTACAAAGTTATTCAATGATGTATCATGTGTTATATAAGAAGAAGTTGTGTTAATATCTACTGTTTTCTTCGAAATTGCACCTTTTCTTCAAGATGAGCTTGACTCTTCTTGTGGATAAACTTTCTTTTGATATATATTGATTGAACTGATACTAATTTCAGGAGTAATTATTTCATCACCTTCCTCTTACCCTAGTTTGACTATTTGTTTTTTCTATTATTTAGTCATTTAAGATTGTTTAGGATCTGGTAAAGAAGATCTTGATCATTTTCACTTTTGGGATAGGGACCTTCAGATCTATTATGCCAATGTCTTCTATAACAGTGTTTTATTGACTCCTTGTTACTATTAGTGGCAAAATGTTGAGGAGTTTCTATTGTTCTAATAGTATGTTTATTATCTTGAAAATTACATCTTTTCCTTTTTTCTCTTCTTTCTAAATCTATTCTTTTTTTAGAATCTCTTTTTATTTCTACTTTGTTCTCAGATATTATATATCAATTGACCCTAGTATTGCTTTTAATATCAGTTTGATCCAATTGTCTTAAGTAAAGTTTACTGTGTATTATTTTGATATAAATTTTCTCTTCATTATTTTTATTACTTTCTGTATAAGTCAGTTCTTTATTATATACTATTTCTTTTTCAAAGTGCTCCTAGTACTCTTGCTGATATGATCTTATCTTTCTTGAAAAGGGCTTTGTTCTTGTTTAAAATGTTCTCTAACACTCTAGGTAAGTTTATGGGCATAAATAAATATATGCTGTTTTAAAGTATTATTCAAATCTTGTGTTGATAAAAAGCAAATTACTGTATAGTCTCTTCTCTTTAGTATATATGAATTTTTAGAGATATAACATAATTTGCTTTGATATGTTTGACTGCTCATATGATTAAACCAGTGATAGTATTATGTGTTTTGTATAGTTGTAATGATTGTAAATTATGCTATTTGATAATTCTGTTAATTTTATTATCATCAAGCTCATGTTGAGTGAAGATAGTTCTGATAGTTTCTATGTTGATATGAATCATCTATTCTTCCTCAAGGTTGATATATTCTTTATAAGAGATAATACATGCCTTGATTTGTTGTTATGATCATGAACAATTATAAATATGAATGTTTGTTATATGTTTATATTTATTAAGAATAGATTTTATTTCTTGCCGTAAGTGGTTTTGATCAATGTCTATAAGTGTAACTACTAGTGAGGTTTTTTCTTTATTTTTTATTTGCTAGAAAACTTTTTTATTTAATAATTGAATAGAGTTTGACCATTTCTCTATATCTATAGATATAATAATAAAGTTTTCTTCCTCTTTTTTATTAATCTTTTCAAGACATTGTAATATATTTTCCTCCTCTTTGTAACAGAATGTTGTCCATGTATTGCCATTAATAAATTCTTTTTTGGAGGTTTAAAAATCTTTTGACAAGCTTAATATATTTTGCAAATATATTATTTGTTCTATTTTGGTTTCTCCTGAAAGCCTGAAAGTAAATACATCCATTTTATATTTACTATTCACCTTGATATGAAAAGGATTGATACTAGATATCTTTGATCTATTTCTTGTTTTATATGTATGTTGCTCAGCTATATTGTCTCCTTTAATCTTTTCACCAATAACTTCTATTTCAATTATGTCTTTGAGCTCCTTATCTTCTATTTCAATTTCAGTAATATTTGAGATTTCAACTATTATGTTTATTTAAACTTCCATAGCAATTGCCTTATCTGGTAAGCTGTGTATAAAAAGATTGTTTTGAGGTATTGTCTAACTTGATATAATATTTTACAAAAAGTATTGTGCTTACTCAGTTTGTTCTATTATGCTCAAGTATTTATCCTCTAAAAATAGAGCTAAAAAATCTTCTTCTTTTCCTTGTTCTTTGATCTATAAATAAAGAATATGTTGTCTGAGAACATTGGCTTTAATAAAGATGATATAATTGACATTTAGAATTTTAGTAATGATACTGTCCATAATTGAGTATTAGGTTGGATCTAAAGTGGGGTTCATGATGACTTCTTAAGTTGAAGTAATATTAAGAAGGATTTGTATTGCCCATAATTTCCATTGTTAATCATATTTGTTGATAATTGAGCTAAGATCTCTACAATATGTATTTCTCTCTTTTTAGTGACCTATAAAAGTTTGTATTTCCTTATAGACATATTAATCATGTAATAGGAAGTAAGTTGACTGTATTTGATATTGTTATATTTTGCTGATGATTATTGTAATATTTTCTTAGACATATATTGCAGATTTATTTATTTTTTATTATTATTTTGGTAATATAGAAAAACCTTGTTGTTTGTTATAACATGTTAGTAATATTTATTTTATATATATATTGTGATAGTATTGTTGATATTGTTGATCAGTCAATAGTAAATACATGGAGTTATGGGATTATTGATAATTTATTTGTGTAAACATGTGAGATTATGGTATTATTGATAATTGATTTGTGTAAATACATAGAAAATATATTAACGTTATTTATTTGATATATCTTTGAGCTTGTTATAAAAAATATACATGTCTATATTTGCATGATGTAATAATATTAAAATGCTGTTGTTGTGGTATGTATGCTTCTTTATTATATAGTTAATGAAGCTTGGACATCTTTCTAGGTTTTATAAGTATTTGGATTTGGACTGATTTATCAGTTTGAGTTATTGCTTGTAAAGCTTTTCTTGGTGTCTAGAAAGGTGTTAATATGTACTGGCCTGACTAAAAGCTTTGTGAGATTAATATTGAACTTTTAAGAGCTTATTGTGATTTGGTCTTTTTTATTGTTTTTCTCTTTTTAAAAGAAAAACTAATTTATATAGTATAAGTTGATAATTTTTATAAAACTTACTTCTTCTGTACTCTGTAAAGAGTTCTTGAACTTGTTTTTGTAAGTTGTTTAATTGTAAAGATAGTTTTTCTTGTTTTTTTGGTTGGTTTTTCTTTTTCTCAAAAAATTATCAAAAAAGAAAATTTTCTGAAAAATTGAGGATCAGCAGAAACAGTTTTTTAAATATTAATAAGACTCTAAATTTATAAATTAGCTTAAATATTATTTCTCTAAGAGATTTCAAATTATAAATACTTATTAAACTATTAATCACTTTATTAATTAACCCAACAATTTTTCTGTACTTTAAACAAGAAATTTATTTAATTTAATCTAGTTAAATAATATAAGTATATTTAATTTGTATATTACAATTATTCAAACAATTATGAATCACTAAAGTAGTAACACTAGTATATAAATATAAGATTAAATTTTGTTCAGAGAAATGTTTATTCTCCAATTTTGAGTACAATTTATTAATTGGATTACATATTTCAATATAAAAAACTATAGCTATATACATTTAAAACATAGTATCAAATTAATTAAACAATTATTTCATTTTAACAGGTTTGAAAAAAATATATAAGATAAATTTTATACAAATTGACAAAATTACTTTTGATTTAATATCTTAATAGTTTTCTTACATTACAACTCTTTCCGCTGATTCTCTGACCACACACAAAAAAGATGTTCGCAAGAAGTTTTAATACTTCTATGCTAATAAAGTCTTACTACCTTCTTTAAATCAACCTAAAGAGTTCTTTTAGAACTCTCTCACCATCCCTTTCCTCTTGTCTACAATCTCCTTTGAACAAACTGAACTCTTGTGGCCTGAAAAGTTCAGCTCTCACCTTTACTACCTACGGCAAGAAAGTTCCTAAAGGGAAAAGGACCAACAGTGAAGTACCTTCCACCTCTTAGTTATGGTGGAGATAACAGAGGTTTAAAATCAGACAAAGGACTCAATCTTTTACCCTTTGACTGATGTTATGGCCTCTCAGAGCTACCTTTTTTATGACTTTCTGGAAAATTTTGCCTACCCCAGCTTGACCCTGAAATTTCGGGTAGCACGGATCTCACCAACTCTGATTGGTTGACGTGAAACACGTTGAACAAGATTGATAAACAAGCTCCTATTGATCACCTCACGTGTCTAAATGCATTTTCTCAGCTCCATAAGAACCTGGGATCCATTATAAGTCATTTTGTCTGGCGCAGATGGATACAGAACATGATACTAACACATCATTGAATACAAGAAAGAGTCCATCCAACCATGGTAAAGGTCACAAGATGCTAGATCGCTTCCTTTTAAAGATCAAAGCCACCTATTCCTAATTATATGTCAGGTAGGTTCCAATCTCTACTGCCTGGAAAGTCCAAATCAGAGAAAGCAGGAAATCACTTAGAATACTCAGTGGTAAAGCTCATGCATAAAGTAACCCAAGAAGTTTTTGTCCTATCTTCAAAAAATCCTGAGCTGAAAGACTGGAAGGTTAATATCATTACACCAATCGAAACTCGAGTTTGAAAATGTCAGCAGTGACGTGCGAGTCAGCCGGAATATCTGGAAGATCCTCGTTAATTGTTAGTACCTACAGCTATCAGCAGGGTATGTTGACCGCAAGGCTAGATGCTGTCCTTCATATAAGGAATTAAATCTGAAATAAGAGGCACAGATGAGTAAGTATACCCATATTTAGATAGGAATGGGTTTAATTGATGATATACTGGAAGACTTTCAAGTTGATCATGTATACACCAATATACTATCTGGGCCTTCTTGATTACTCCCTCCCTATAAGCCTTAAAACTGTACAGTCTTTTTTTTGGTCTTCACCTTATTTCTGTAAAAGACTCAGTAAAAGTCTTTCCCTAGACCTTTCCATGAGGGGAATTTTAACAAGACAGGCGTGCATCAAGAATCAAAACTGATACATTTCTTATGACTATCCATTTTTCTTTTATTTCTTTTATTTTCATTTATAACACCAGCACACTCTAGGGATGTTGGTTTTTTTTTGGAAAAAGAAAGGGCAATAAGCCTCGAAGTAGTTTTAGAATAACTTTAGCTTATTATTATCTTTATCTTCCCCGAATATACATCTATGTATTCGTGCTTCGTGCAATGTAAATTTGTAATTTGGGATCCAATAAAGTTAGGCATGAGCCCGTTAATAAAAAAAAATATATATATATATATATATATATAAATTTTATTAAAAATAATTATCTAACATAAAACATATTAGTTTTTAAAATATAAACAAGTGTCTAATAATTATATTCATATGGGTAATTATTTTTGAAAGTAGATCGGAAGAGCACACGTCTGAA
>CAJVPT010002814.1:0-16657 GCA_910592055.1 Acaulospora colombiana
ATGGTAAGCTCCCTAACAAACAGAACAAGAAGCAAAATTGTGCTTGACAGAGTTAAGGTCACACAGGATGGTACAAAATACATAACAACCAAAACAGGTGAAATAGAGAAAGAAGTGATAAAGGAGCTCATCAGGGCAAAACATATAAGATTTCTAGGAATCTGGACTGATAATCAAAAAAAACTACAGTTGAACTCAAAGAGAGGGTGCTAAAAGAGATCAATGTAGTAACCAGAGCTCTTAAAAATAAGAAATTAACAGATAAACAAACCCTATATATTCTAAATAGGGTATTAATCCCAAGGATAGAATTCAGGATGCAGCATAGTATACTATCCTGGAAAATATGTAATACTCTAACGACAGCATATAAAAAGCTCTTCAAAAACAAGAGTATTCTATATAGATCTATACCTAATAGTATAATACATTACCCAAAGATTTACAACCTGAAAAGCATTTGAATGCTCCAGCGAGAAAGTCAAATAACAGGATTATGCAATAGACTAAATAATCCTGGTCCCACAGGAATCACAACAATTATCCGACTCACACAAGCACAGATAAAGAATTGGGAACTGCTTAACCTATTAACATGCAATTCATTGAATCACCTACCAGATAGAGGAAACTTTACGCTCCAAGCAATGAAGTTGGCAAAAGATATAGAAATGACCTTTCACAGTTGGAAATGGCAAGAAATCTTTGAATGGAGCAAAGGAAATAGTTTAATTAAGAAACACCTTACAATAGAAGAATATAGAAAAGCCATACCATCAGTAAGAAACAATAAACTGCTGTATGTAGACCAGCTAATTGATCAAGCTACTAAAGAAATTAGGAATTAGTGAATGCTCCAACTACTGCAGTACACCAGTAAAGGTCCTATTCCTGAATGATTTCAAGCTTTAACCAAAACTCTTCCAAATAATAGAGTAGGTAAACTCATGAGTATATGGAAAAGAGATTGGACAAAGTGTGAACCAAAATATGTTACAATTAATCCAGACTGTGATAAATGACAAAAACTATGGATAATTACAAAGAAAGCTGGGCTTCACATAATCTGGAGAAAACTACAACAAACAAAAGTAAAACACAAAGTCAATGTCGAACACTTTAACTGCTATAGTAATGATAATACTCAAATGACGATATTAACAAGATGTCCAGAATATTCAGAGGGTATAAAACAAGAAAGGGAATGTATAGTATATTAGAGAGAGATATGAAAGATGCATATGAAGTTTCATATCTCAATACAAGAAAGTCAACCAGAAGAGCTCAAGAATTAACAATCCCCTGCTCTAAGGCATCACTAGAAGGGACAATAAAAAAGATTACTAATATGGATCCAAACTCTCAAACCTTAGTTTCAACCAATATAGTGAATTGTGTAGATATCGAAAGATGGGAAGGGTTATTATTAGAGACAATGTTATGGAAGGAGTATATCAGGACCGCCTAATAGAACTACTTCAACATAACCTGGGATCCAATGTTAAAAAACTAATCTTCTACTCCGAAGGATTGCTCATTAATTACAGAAAGGAAGAAATGAAAATGAGAGCAGCATGGATCCAGATAGAAGATATAGGCAGAGAAAGTAGTTTTCAGACAGGAGTAGACAATTGGCCCTCCTCAACACATACTGAACTTGTAGCAATTGTCACAATACTTCTGGTGATTCCAGTGGGCAGTGACGTGAAAATCCATACAGATAGCCAGGCCTATATCTCCAAGTGGAAAACAATAAAAAGAGTTGATTCAAAGCAAACTTACAAAAGATGGTTAAAGGAAAAAAACTGGTCCCTGTGGGCATGAATATTAGAATTGGTAAAGAAAAAGACCATAAACCTACAACTTATCAAGGTTAAGATATATTCCAATGATCCCCACAACGAAGAAGCAGATATACTAGCCAAAGAAGCTCTGAAACTCCCGGCAATAGAATGGAAAGAACTGATCTCATACAAGATTATCACAGAAATTAGATAGCAAGAAAAGACACTGGATGACCTAATAAGACAGTTTGTCAAAAAAGTAAACAATAAAATAACTGCTTTACAGTGGACACAACAAAACAGAACCGAAAAAAGATGGAGCCACCAAATTATAGAATAGCAAGATTATACTTGGGACCTTGTATAGGAAAGAATAAAAGAAGAACACACCTGGGACACTTCCTTTAAACAATCACTGTGAAAAAGCTTTCTTGTAAAACTAATTAATGATGAGCTACCAACTCTGAACAAGCTGGCAATTAGAAGGCCCGACCTTTACAAGCAAGTGAAGTGTATTACATGTAGCCTGCAAAGTGAAACTTTCGAATATTTACTAGAGTGTCCAGCATACAAAAAACAATTACAGGAAGCATGGAATAAAGGACAAAATAGAATCCTTAAAGACTTCAGAGGGCTCTTACAAGAGAGAAAAAAAGAAGCAGAAGAAGAATATGCAGGGTTGATTATCCATGACAAAGAAGAAAAGGCTGAGTTGGATAAATGAATCTCTAAACTGGTAGAACAAACTTCAAAAACCAGTTAGAACACTCTAAGCTTTTGCACAGGGCTAGTAAGGAGAGATCTAATCCTAAAAATGAAAAATCGAAATGCTATGAAAAAAGAATTGGTAATAAGGCAAGAAGATAGATATCAAAGATGCAAAGAAGAGTGTGCAACCAAATAAGAAAAAAGATTTGGAACAAAAGATGTAAGAAGATAATTGAATAGGAATATTTATAGAGGATTTGTAGAGTAGAAAAAATCAACCAACCCTCAGGCATACATAACATAAAACCATCAATTCCCAAAAGTAAAGATCCTCTATCAGAGAAAGGAACTCAAAAAAATGAAAGCCTGAAAAAAATTCTACTCAAAGGTGTTACTTATAGAATAAAGTGGTTGGATTTTAAGCTTGATCAGAACAATGAATAGTGATCTGCGGGCAATGATGTTAAGGGTTGGAAGGGTATTCACCTGAACTATTAACAGAGTGATAAATCACTCCTGAAGTTGCACTTAGAGTTTTGATATATTAAGACAAAATAGTGACGAGTGAGTTAGATAAAATCTTAGTTTTAGCAAATCATTTAAAATATACAGTATACAACATTTAATAAAGTATATGTACCTAGTCTAACCTAGGATAAATAAATAAAAAATAGTTTTAATTAATTGATTTTATTTAAGTAGAATATTAAATTAAAATATTTTAAGCTTAAAAAAGTAGAATTTTTGAAATTTGTCAAGAAAAAAGATCTTATGAAATGTTTACTTTAAGTTAAACTAAAAATTTTTCTTTATATAATTTTTTTTTGTAATATAATTATATATCTCAACTTTTAATAAAAGATCAGTAGTTCTATATTTATATAGTTTAATTTGTTTTAAGTTCATTTCAAATAATTGAACATAATTTTTTTAAGAAAATTTGTAAATCTAATCAAAAAATAAATTTTTGATTTAGTTCTAAATAATATAAATCTTATATAATATATAAAAAAATAATATCATATTAAGGCAATTATAAAAAAAATTTATATATATTATTAACTTTAATTAATATTCATATTTTCTTTTAATTATTATTTATAATTCTTGTTTATTGTGTTGCTCTAGTTTTATTTTTATATAATGTGATATATATAATGCATGGTATATCTTATTGGTTTATAAGATAGATTTAATTATTAAAATAAAGTAATAATTTACAACCATGTTTTATTTGAATATAATAAATATTATATATACAATATAGATAAGCTACTTCTGTTTTTCAAGTAAAACTTTGATAAGGAAAACCTAATTCATGGCAGTGCCACTCTTTTTGAAACAAAGGGACTAGTAAAGGGCCTACTAGTGCAAGAAAATTATAAAAGAATCTATGTTGTTTGTGTTCGAATCAATGTGTTCTTCAGATTTAGATTTAATAATAAAAGTATCTATTCAACTACTATAATTCTATTTCTCAAGCTGTATTATAACTACAAATAAAAAATATACAAAATTAAATCAAGGAAAAGACTCTGCATATAACAAAGAAGGCACTGATGGAAAAGGGGAGTTGGTCTTGATATGAAGTGATTTAAAAGTTATACTACTACTACCACTTTTGTATCATCAACTGGTTACTCTTTGAGGGCTTTATTAGTTCTGGTCATAATATCTCTTCTTCAGCTACTTTTAATACAGCCATATTGTGATTTCTTGTCTCCTAACTTCAGTCCTTTCTTTTGATTTTCACCTTACCCTATTTAATATGTGACCTCTATTGATGTTTTTCTAGATGATAATAAGTTGGGGGTTACAAGAAGGGTTCTAGAACATAGGGGGAAGTAGTTCGATAATGCTATCAAGGTTTCTTTTTTTAAGCTGTATAAGCACTAGAGGAAGGGACCCGTCATTCAATAACTTGTCTTCTTTGTCATTGTGACAGTTTTATTCTAGAAAAAAAAATCTTGATATGTCCAGCTTGCGTTTTATTGGATTTAATAAATATTATGCTATTTTCTCTAAAGTACTATCATCTTGAAAAGTTGAGCTATAATCCTTTTTTTTTTCAGACTGCATATTGATCCTGCCTTTTGATTGGTATGAATGATAAATTTCCCAGCCTACCAATCTAATACTTCTAAAAGATAGGTATAATACTTCTTAGGTATTATCTTCTTTCTATATATCCTTAAGTCTTGTTATAGATATAGTTTTATTTGATAGATTCATATAATATGTTGTTGGGATTCTTTCTTGATCGAGGTACTAACATAAGAGAGACTGTATCCTATATCCATTTGCATCACAACCTAGTGTCTTATAGTGAACCCTAGGTTTTTATGGAGCTAAGGAAATGCATTCAAATATATGAGGTGACCAATATAAACTTGTTTATATTCTTTTACTAATGTGTTTTCTGCTAGAAAAAACTCTGTATTGTTTCTCTAGTATATAAATAAATAATAGCACTTTAGTTCTTCTTTCTTTCAGAACTTTTTTGCTATTGATAAGAAAGATATATTTATGACCTTGATCATTGAAAGTCAGGTTTTTGTTTGAAAAAAATGTTTACAAGAGAAAGGAGGAGGTAGAGATGACTCTTGAAATGTTATTTCAAGTTGGTTTAAAGAAGTGGTAAGACTTTATTAGTTAAGAAATATAAAATTTCTTGCGAACATCTTTTTTATATATGGTTAGAGGATTAATGGAAAAAGTGATAATTTATGTAGCATATATTATTTAATTTCTTTATTATATTATTATATCTTAACTATATTTAGTTAATAGATTACTTAAGTAAGTAGATATAATATATTAGCCTAATTTTAAAAATCTAATAGATTTGGTTATTTTAATCACTTTGATTATTAAATAATATACTATAAAATCTCTTTCAACATGTTTATATAATCTCTACTATTCTTGAATTATTAACTTTAGGATATTATAATCAAGATATTTTCTTTTAACAAAATATAAATTATTGCTATAGTTGTCTTATATATTTATCTAATTTGAAGGCTATTGGATAGGTTGACAATATAAAAGTTTTTTTTTTTTTTTTTTTTTTATATACCCGTAGCCAGGCTAGATCATGAGTTTATTAATCAATTGAAAACATAAGTACATTTTCATTCGAGCAGCATGATACATACTACAGTTAAACTATCCTTCTAATCTAACAAACTCGTCGTAAGCATAAAAGTTTCTAAGTTCAGCCTTGAGGACAATATTTCGCTCCGCAATGTCTTTGGATAAAGACCCTCCTAGTCCACTACATCAATGCCAGCAGGTTGTTACTGCCATATATCGTACTAAGCCGCTGGATTACAGGAAACTATAAAAGGATGGGTTGGAAAAAGGGGAGGGGGATATCTAAAAATATCTAAGTAGACCACAAGAAAATGAAAGAGTAAAAAATGAAAAAAAATTATTTCCAGCTTCCTCCAAAGACCTGTTTCTCAAGACCTCTTCTCAATAAGAAATGCCCAATTGGAATATCCTTTCTTTTCCTGATCGTTTGAGGAACTTATCTATTCTTGATCTTGATTTTCTTCTTGTATACCGTTTGAGGAGACTTATCATCTAGTGGGAGCCTTTACTTCCAGGATACACTTGATCTTAACCTTCTTTGGGTAGTGATTTTTTATCCACCTATGATGAAAAGATGACTTATGATGGACCCAGGTTCTTATGTGGCCTAGTAGGAACTAGGTCATGTTGTTTCAGTATGATATTTTTAGCAGCCACGCCTAGTTAAAGGAATTTTACTGGTGTATATCTTCCATTGCCCAAAATAGTTTTTCTCCAAAGATCTTTTTACTTCACAATGGTGGGAGGGTAACAGAAAAGTAGTGGAGATCCTCGTCAATTGTGATATTCTTTAACAACTTCTGGGGAAATATATTCTCAACTGTAATCAAAGGGTTGAAACTTAGTATGGACTAGTGACCGTTCAGTTTTATTGCCTGACTGGTATAAAAAGGAGACCTTGGTCTTGAACTTTGCCTGACCGGAATAATAGAAGAGAAAGACCTCAGCTTGAATAAATAGTAGCTTTTTCACCACCTGGGAACTTGTTGCTCGTATCTTATTGGTCTCATGGAACTTGATCTGTAGGTTAACTCAATTGGAGGAGTGGAGTAGACACAGGGTACCAATCAATTCTTTCTGTCATTAATGTTGTCTCGGAACACATGAGATGACCAATGGGAGCTTGTTTACATTCAGTTACTAATGTGTTTCGTGTCAACCAATCAGATGCCAGGTGACATTGTGCTACCAGAAATTCAGGATCAAACTGAAGTAGACAAAATCTCCCAAGAAAATCATGAAAAATGATAGACACTTTAAGAGTGTACAAGACAGTATGTGAGAAGGTGGAAAATAAGCCTTCTCCTGTCAACAAAACCTCTATTTCTTGTCGCTTCTAGCTCTGTAAGGTGACATTCCACTTGTCAGTCCTTTTACTTCCTAGAACCTTCTTGCCCTTAGTAGAGGAAGTATGTACTTGAGTCTTTTCAGGTCACTAAAGGCTCAAGTTTTTGTTCAAAGGAGTTTATAAACAAGTAAGGGAGGGTAAAGGAGATATATGAAGACAAGCTTCAAATTGTTTTAATAAAAGTGTAAAGACTTTATTAGCAAATAAGTATAAAACTTCTTGCAAACATCTTTTTTGTATGTGGTCAGAGAATTAGCAAAAAGAGTTTTTTAATTTTTTAATTTTTACAATACTTGTATCAGACCTATAACTTTAATAATTACATTACTTCTACTTATAATTTTAGTATTTATGATAACAATACCTGCTTTAACAATTATCTGTTTTAATAATTACTGCTTCAATAAATATAATTCTATTTTTAAACTTTAATAAATATAATTTTAATAATTATAATTAGAGTTAACAAAACTTTTATTTAATATATTAAATACTATTTTATATATAAATAATATTAAAATTTAAATGTCAAATTTGATTAACTAATATAATTATGTTCTTTATTTTTAAAAATCAAATTTATTAGAAACAAGTTTATTAAATCATTTTAAAAATATAAGATTAGTAAGATAATATAAACTGAGCATGAATTTTGTTACAAGATTGAAATTCTCTATAAAGATCTTAAAAATTAAAGTATTCTATTTATAAAAATAAAAATAAATAAAAAAAATGATATATATGTAATTGATGACTTATTTGATTATGAACAATATATTCAATTAACAAGATTTGCTTATTATTTTCTATATTTAGTTCTAAATAGTATGTTTAATAGATATAAAAATTCTATATTGTTACTTATTTTTATTTTAGATTTTATAAGATATATGGTTGCTTCCAAAAGTTTGAGTCCACTTACTATATTTTTATTATAAATTTCAACTTTGACAATTTTTAAATCATTAACTATATAGTCAAAAGTTATAAAATTTATATATATTATGTCTTGATGCTTATTCTATTTCTTATATTTTTAAAAAAAATTTTTTATTAATACATTTTAAAGTTTTATTATTGTCAAATATTTTTATTTTTTTATTAATTATCATATAATTTATAATAACAGTCTATTAAAATTCTCCAAAAGTAAAAATTTGATAAAGAAAAAAAATTTTTAACAATAATAAAACTTTAAAAATTACATATTCAAAATTTTTGAAAAAAATATAATAAATTTTTTTTTTTTTAAATGCTGACTCAGCCTTGTTTTATTTGTATATTTGCAGCAAAATTATATAGAAAAGCTACCCTAGAACTTACTACCTGTTTTTTACCAAATAAAACTCAATAGAGAACTCTTTTTATGAAGATACTCACCTTGCAGCTTGTTGCCACCCCTAGTGAGGGGGCTAACCTGCCAAGACTGGGCTAGTGCTGAAATAAATTTCAAAGATATAGGAGTTTTCTATAATGTTTATAAGCCACTGGTCCATAAAATCCTTAACCAGACTGACATATTGATCTTTTATGTGTCTTTCCCTCGAGCTAAATGATGAATCTTTCTTTTTGAACTCGTATTTTACTTGTTTTTCTTTCTTTCTTGTGATGCCCATAGTGGCCTTCCACTTCTGGAATATTTCACATCTTTCTATTCATATTTTGTATAGAAAATTGATTATGTCAGTGCGTATTTGAGTAAGGCAGATTTTTTTGTTCAGTCTATCTGGGATAATGGTTTGAATATGAGAAACTAGTTCTTTGAAGAAGGTACCTCTGATGCTTGCTATTAAGTACTCTTTATATCTCTAGTTTATTTGCTTGTGAATTTACTTTCGAACTTCTTTCCTTCTTCTTGTGTTGTGTAACTTTTGATATAGATGGTTACAGTATTGATTAGGAACTCTTTAGTTTTGGATCTGACTTGATTGCAGATGAACGGATGTGTACTAGTCTCGGGCTCATGGCATTTGGAGTATTTGTTGTCTTTGTATAGAGAAGAAATTCTAGTATGCAATTTGCTTTTGGTTAGCAGTTCATAATTCTAAATACTGAGACAGAATTTTCTAAGTTTTTGATCTTTCTAGTCAGTGTGGTGGTTACTTATTTTGGTTGGTTGTAGTAGGGTGGTGGTTGTTTGCCAGTGTATTTCTTTTACTATTCTTTCACTGTAATTGTATCTTGTTCAATTAAGGAGTTTCCATTTAGCTAGATGAATTGTTTGTGTGAGCTTTTTTGTGATTATTTTTATGGGATTTTTGTGGGAATGTTGTTTCATTGAGAAACCATTTCTAAGGGACCATGTTGTATTCTCTGGATCTCAATCATTTTTTTCCCTGGTCTCATTCCTTTCCATCTATCAAACTGTGCCAGGCGATCTGCTTGTTCATTGTGTTCAATTCCTAAGTGTCCCTTTATTTTACTTAGGAATAGTTTTATTTGGTTCTGTTTGTATAGACTTGTTATTTGAAGCAGGAGGTTTGAGTTTTTCTGTATTTTTATGATTTTCCTTGGATCTTCTTTTTGGTTTTTGAGGATTCCATTGATCACTGCCTGGCTGTCTATATATAGAGTTACTGAACTGTGTTCAGGTAGAACACTAAGTGCTATGAGGATCGCTACAATTTCTGCTCTGGTTAATGATGGGTGTGTAGTTACTTGTCCTTGGAAAGTGTGCTCTTTCGAGTCTGGAGTGATGATGATCTAGTCCAGACCCATATAATATTTTCCATTGAAGTTGTTTAGAGAGCCATCAGTAAATATCTCAAAGATGGCATAATTTTCTAGCTTTTATCTAATTGTTTCTAGTGTTTCTAGACATTCTGAAAAGCTTTTGAGCAGTTTGTTCAACTGCCTGCGATGTGAGTATATGCTTTTTGGAGAGTAGATTTCAATCTCTGCTTCCTGTTGTGTTGGAAGGGCATGTATATGTTCAGAAAGTGTGATGGATAGAGAGTTGGGGGAGACTCTGTTTTGCCAGGTTGTTTCTCTTTCTATGTAATGATTTTTTCTTGTTGAAGTCTTGCTTTTGTGGATTGGTATTGAAATAGATTGTTGTTTGATGGCCGTGAAGCTGCATTCTCCTGTTTGATCCTCCAAGACATTAATTGTACATCCTTTGCATGCCACCAGTGGTAAGCTTTTTGGATTCTGTGTATAGTATCTGTATTTAGTGATGTTTTGATCTATTTTTTATTGTCTTTTACCAATAGTTGGGATGCCTTCTTTTGTTGTATAGATCCAATGCGGTCTAGTTGTGGGAAGGTTAGTAGTGGGTATGCTTTGTGTGAAGATATTTTTGGTTGTAGTAGGGTCGTCTTGATCTTTAGTTTCTAGTGTTTCTTTGAGTTTATTTTGTATAGTAGTGAACCAACCAAGAGTTGGACCTGAAATAGATCTCTTATTAATTCAGATGACTTGACACCAATCTGGTGTTTTAGTTCTATCTGTATTGAGAAGTTGTCCTGTGAAGAAAATGTTGTGTTTCTTTAAGTTTTTCTGATGTTTGATGAAAAATGCCTTGCTCGTTATGTCCTCAATTGGGGTGTCAATTTCTTTTATTAGGATCAGGCTGTGAGTTTCTTGTGGTAAATATGTTGTGAAGCCATGTCTTCTCAGGAGCCAAATAATATCATGTGTAAGGTTATTGCCTGGCTTTTTCAAGGGATTTTCTATTTTGTTCATGATGGGGTGTGTTGACCAGAATTCATTTTGCAGAGTTTGAAGTCTTATTCTTGCGATTGCTCCTGCTCTATTGATTCCATTGATTCTGTTAGTCCAGTTTGTGGTGTGTAATAATAGTTGTCTATCCCAGAGGTATATTATGTTGTACTCATATTTGTTGTATAGAATATTGTTAGGAGTCGTTCTGGCCAAGCCTAGTTTGTGTTTGAAGATTGAAGTGATGTTGCTCATGAGAAGATTGCATGATTTTTCTGATAAAATTATATCATTGCATAGGTATTCAGCACTAGGGATTAGGGTGTGATTAATGATGTATTGCATCTGTTTATCTGTGAGGTTTTTCATTCCTATAAGTGCTTTGGTCTTTCTGAATTTCTGTTGGATTAAGTTTCTTTGGTAGTCTTTCTTTCCTGAACTGTCATGCCACAGTCCTTAAATTTTAACTGGCATTTCTTTGGGGCAGCCCTGGATTGTTTGATTGTCAATTACTATCTCTTGTTCAAAGTCCTTTTCTTTTCCATTGATGATAATGAGTTGTGATTTTTGTGGATTAATTTTAATGTCATTAATGTGATAAAATTCTTTCACTTTTTTGATGATCTTTCTCATTTCTTCAACGTTGTCTGTGATCTAGGTGATATTATCCATGTATGCACTGACTGCGATATTTACTTTTTTTGTTGACCAACCTTCTTAGAGATTTCTGCAAGTCTTTGTGGATATTGTATATCCTGAAAATTTTAATCGATTTTGGTTATGAGTGGATTATAAAAGATACATCAGAGGAGTGGAGATATTGTATTTCCTTGGTCAATGCCATTCTCGACATCATATTCTGCTATGGGACCATGACATGTCAAAACTATGTTTTGTTTGTGATTGAGTATGTTCAGGAGAATGTTTATAAGCTGAGGGGGGACCCTGATGCATTTGAGGGCTAAAGTTAGCATTTCCAAGTTTACTGAGTCATATGCCTTTGACATGTCCTGGCTGAGGATCCATGCTTGTCTGTTCGTATCTTTTGCATATTCGATGATGTTGTTTATTATGTGGATTGGTTCTTGTGTGCTGCAGTTAGGAAGTGCTGCCCAATTCAGTTCTGAGAGGATCTTGTGGTCTCCTATACATCGTGCCAATCTGTCTGTTATGATTTTTGTGAAAATCTTCCTTCCTGCATCCAAGAAAGTGATCGGTCTTGTGATGTCTTGATTGTTTTGCCAGTCCTTTGGTTTGGGTATTGGGTAGATGGCTCCTTTGCTCCAATCTTTAGGGGTGTTTCCTTCTCTGATGATTCTGTTGAAGAGGGAGCAGATTTCTTCTAAAGCTTTGGCTCCAAGTTTTTTATATGCTATTTAGGGGATTTGATTTCTCCTAGGAGCTGATTTTGCACTTCTGTCTTGTATTGTTTTTTTAATTTCACTGGTGGATATTTCAGTTAGGTCTGACTGGTACCAAAGGGGGTTGATGTTTTTTTTTGGTTCGTATTCTGCTGCCCAATGTGGAAAGTTGGAGATTGGTCTGATTTTTCTGGCTGATGTCCAGTCCTAGAAGTGTTGTCTGACCCTGTTTTTAATTTCTATTGGGTTTGTTATAATTGACACATCTTCGCCTTCTGTAATAATCTTATCTAGGATGATGGTTTGCCTGAGTTTTTCCATAATGCTGTTGATCATTGCTTTTTTGTTTGTTGCTAGGTATTCTTGTCTTATTGTTGTTCTTTGTTTGATTGCTAGGACTTGTTTTCTATGGGTGACGGCTTGGGCAATAACTTTGTGACCTCATATGATTTTCTGCATATAATCTAATCAATATTGCAGAAAGTTATTGGAATGCTCTATATTTAGTTCTGTGAGGTGCTGTTGGATGTTGGGAAACTTTTCCTGAAGCTGTTTTGGTAGGGTGGAAGGAGGTTTGTTGGTTTTCTGACTGGCTTTTAGTTTGTTGTAGAAAAGCTGTATCTCTGTTAATGGATTTTTGATTATAATTTCCTTACTAATTGTTCTTTTTTTCCTATGTTGTTTTCTCTTTGGAATATGGAGCTTGGCTGCTCTTAGAATATGGTTGCAAATGCAGTTCCATTGGCTGTCTATCGATCTTGGCTTTATGCTTTGATTATCAAGGGCTCTATCAACTTCTGAGGTGAATTTTTTCAATTGTTCGCTATTAGCCAGCTGTCAATTGTATCTATGATTCAGCTTGTAATAGGAGATCTCCTTGTAAGAGTTTAGTTGCCATGTCTCTATCTCAGATATGATAGATTTGTGATCACTGAAAATCAGGGGGTCTAAGGCTTCTCTGATATAGGCTTTCCTGCTTTGTCAGGAGGGAAGTGTGTTCATCCATATTTGATCAATTCTACTACTGCCGTCCTCTCGGTACCAGGTAAATTCTCTTTTGTTTGGGTTGTGTAGCCTATATGTGTCCTCCAAACTGCAGTCTAAGAGAATTTCTATCTGGGGACCTGTTGATTTGTTAAATGTTGTTTGTTTGTGTATGCTATTTTTATCCCATGCTGGGTTGGAGACTCCATTGGGGTCTCCTAAAATGAGAAAATGCCAGTTTTTTTGAAGGGCTTCTCTTATCCATTGCTTCAGTTTGTTGAGAGTGTCTTGCCATCCTTTATCTCTTTTGTCTGCGTGGAAATAAATACTTATGATTCTAAGTTTTTGTTTTTTTGAGAAGGCGAGGTCTGCGTGGATGAGCATTCCCTTCCATGCATCATATTTATAAATGCGGTCTGCTATATTTCTTTTGATCATCAGGTTGAGTCCTTGTCCAAGTGTCTGTTCATCGTTATGTGATTAAATTATGTTATAGAGTGGATGTTTCCAGTGTTTAGATTGTTGATGCATGCCATTAGTCTCAGTTGTTACTATGATGTCCCAGCCTTTTGTGGTGCACCAGTTGAACCAGGTTTCCCTTTTGTGGTTATTTGTTAGGCCTTGGATATTGACTGTTGTGGTTTGCCAAATTGGGTGTTGAGTGTCTGAATTGGTGTATGTTGTTGGGTTGATATTGCTAGGGTTGTCTTCTGATGTATACTCATTTGAGAGAGTGATGGAATCTATAGAAGTTCGTATTTGTGTATCTCTGGATATTTTTTTAGTTTGTGTGGTATGACTGTTGTATGATGGATTTTCTAGTAGAAGGGATACTGGTATGTAACTCATTAATAGTTTCTAGGGGAGGAGGTTGCGCTAGGGATCAGGTCTAAGATTGCATTAAGTGCCTTGTGCATATTTTGGTCCATTCTATTTATTGACTCATGGATCTGTTGTTGTTGAGCTCGGATATTGGAGTGCTCCTTTTCGTTTGGTTGAGTACTAGGTGTTTTATTTTAGTTGAAGGAGTCTTCTTCCTCATTCTTAGTTATTATGGTATCTGTGAGATTGTATTCTGGAACCTCTAGGTTATACACTCTTTCATCCAGGTTGATGATATTTTCTTTAATCTCTTCAATTTCTTGTTTGATTTCTTTAAGAAAAGCCATAATATCAGTTAGTGTAGGGGTGTTCTTTTCTATCTGGCTTGATAGGCGTTGTCCAGATTTGGCTACTACTGTGTAGAATCCTGGCTTGGTATGATAGTACTGTGAAGGTCTGGTTTGGTTTCTGATTGGAGTAGTGCATGCCAGTCTGAACTTGTTGTATAGTTTGCCGAATTTGTTTGCTTGTTCTTTGTTGTATTCCCTCCATTGCGTTCTTCTTTCTTTGATAGAGCAGTTGTTTAGTAGATGATCTGGGCTATCACAGATTGTGCATAATTTGGCTTCAATTGGTTGCCAGATGCAGTCGAAGACTCCAAGGTGAAATTCTTGAGATGTGACAGCTACTAAGTCTTCCTGGCTAATAAAGCTGATGACCGCGAATCTCTTTCTTTGATATGACATCCTTCTTGAAATATAACAGGTCTTGGCCTTGATTTGTTCACAGATTCTTCTTAAATCAAATGCAGTGGTATTGGATAGAAGGTTGATGAGCTTTGTTACAGTTTGGTCACGTGCTTTCATCTGATCCACATTCTATTGTGCATCAGAAACTTTTACGGAGTCTGCTTTGAGGGGGACACTCCATCTGTTGATTAAAGCTTGTTTGTTCTCTTTGTTAGTGTAGGTAATCATGGCTGTCTGCCACATTTGTTGGGTTGACATTGTGATGTTGCTTATCACTCCATACTTGACAAAAGATTGTTGTATTTCTATGAGTTTGGTGTTCAGGGGAATGTCCCATACTCTGATACTGTTTTCCTGTTTTAGGACTGGATTTGTGTATTCCATGAGATCCATATGTTTGTTATTTGTATCGGGCAATGGAGTGTTGCAGATCTCGATTGCTTCTTGTTTGTTGCTCAAAATGGCAATGATGTGTTCAACATCTTTTTTCTTTTCGCTATGGATTGTCATTAATTTGTCTGATGAATTTAGTGCCTTGATAAGGAAAGTTATCTTTTGAGCTATAGTTCTGCCTGGCAGGTCCATTGCTGGAATACTGATCTTGGCTCTTTCTCTGCCATAGCGGGTAGTTTTGTCAAAGGGAGAGAGGGGCCTTGGTTTGATATTTCGGCTGTCCAAATTCTATTTGCCCTTGTCTCTGACTTGTTGCCAGCATGAGATTGATCCTTGAGTTTCTTCTTTTATCTCCATTTCCATATCTGAGTCATCTATGCGTGCTGCTATTGATGTTTCATTGGTTGTTTCTTGGAGTGCTTCTTCTGCCATCTTCGTGTCAGTTGTTGTTAGAATATCGTTGGGTGGATTCATGGTTGAAACTTTGGTGACTGAGATGTTTTCTTCGACTTCCTCACTCCAGTTGGTGGTCTGTATGGTTGCTATTGGTGGATTGATTGTAGTAGTCTGTGTTGCCAGGTTCTGGGATGAGTTTTGGGTACTAAAGTCCTCTCCACGTGTTTTATTTTGATTGTTTTCTTTGACTTTTCCTTTGTTTATAATGTTTTCCTTTACTATTCGCATTGTTGTTTTTTTGTATGACTTGTTTGCGTTACCTCTTGCAAGGATGTTCTCATTGTAGTTGGGTCTCCACTGTGATGTTTTGCTGCAAAGTTCTCTTTGAGAAGATATCTCTTCGTTTACATTTTCTTTTCCTTTAAAAATTACCATAAAAAAAAATTTTTCATAAAAAATAGATCTGCGGGAAAGAGTTTTTTTTTTTTTGCCTAGATAAAATATATTTCAGTATAACAAATTTTCTATACAAAATTTGGATAGAGAGATATGAAGCATTTCAGAGATGAAAAGCCACTATGGGCATTATAAGGAAAAAAGAAAAACAAGTAAAATATGAAACCAGAAAAGAAGATCTGACCTTTATCCAAAGAAAAAGATTTATAAAACCATAATATACAAACCTGGTCAATGATTTTATGAATCAATGGCTTACAAATATTATAAACAACTCCTTTATTTTTGAAATTTATTTTAGCACTAGCCTAACCTTGGCAGATTAATCCACACACAAGGGGTGGCAACAAGCCTCAAGGTGAATACTCTGGGAAAGAGAAATCTCTATTGAGTTTTGTTTAATAGAAAACAAGTAGTATATTCTAAATTAGCTTCTTTATGTAATATCATTGCAAATATATAAATAAAATAAGGCTGAGTCAACATTTAAAAAAAAAATTTTTTGTACTTTTTAAAATTAAAATATATAAAAAGATTTTTTTTATTCAAAAATTAAAAAATTTAAAAAAAATTAAAAATTAGAAATAAAACAATAAAACTAAACAATTAAATTTAAAGCATAACTCAAGTTTTTTAATATTCTAATATTGACTAAAATATATAAAAATTAAATATATTTATAAAATTTTAAAAAAAATAAAACACAAATTATTAAATTCAAAGCATAATTAAAATCTTTATACTATTTAAAATTAAAATACATAAAATATATACAGTATATATATTTACTTAAAATATATAAAATATATTTCAGGTTTCAAAAAAACTCTTTCCCGTAGATCCATCTTTTTTTTCAAAATTTCCTTTTTTGGTAATTTTTAGAGAAAAGTCATAAAACAA
>CAJVPT010002815.1:0-16653 GCA_910592055.1 Acaulospora colombiana
TTAAATTATAATAATATAAATGATATATTATGTATTATATTATAGTTTGTATTATTCATAATTTATAAATATAACCTTAATTCAAAAAATTTTGCACATAAGTTTATCAATTTTTTTACTTTATTGTTGATGAATAGTTTTTGAATTTTAAATGAATAGTTAATAAATAATTTAATGAATTATTAATGAATTTTTAATGAATAGCTTTGATGAATAATTGATGAATGGTTGACGAATGGTTGATGAATGGTTGACGAATTGTTGATGAATTGTTGAAGAATAGTTTACGAATAGTTAATAAGATAGTAGATAAATAGTTGACGAATAGTTGATGAATGGTTGACGAATAGTTGATGAATGGTCAACAAATTTTTAATGAATAGTTACAAATATAGTTGATGAATAATTGACGAATAATGGATAAATAATTGATGAATTTTTGACTAATTTTTAATGAATAGTTTTGATTGTCAATTTTTGTAGTTGCCGATTTATTTATAACATTTTTTTTTGATGAATTGTTTATTTTTTGCCAAATGTTACATGAGTAATAGTATTTTTTGCTGAATATTATACAAGTGGCAGTATGCTGACTAATGTCACTCAAGATATGCAACCTCAATAAGAAGTATGCAATATGACTAATGAATTCCAATTTGTGTACACCTACCACAAAAACACAAATCTTAGAATTAGTAAAGGAAATCAACACACCTAACACACTATTGACAAAACCCTCACTCTTTAAGAAAATCACAATAAGCAGTAAAGAAGAGTTCTAGAAATGGTTATTAGAGACAAAAGAGATCTGGAAAATTGAAACCAAGACAGCAAAGGTTAATATCAAAAGAGAAAAGGGAAAGATGGTCCAAAAACACATCGAATAAAAATACAAAAATCTAGAGGAATATTCAAAGAAAATAATCAACAGTATCCTGAAATGATATGCTAGAGTCATCAATACACAAAGACTTATAGAACAAAAAGCAGTGAACAAAATCAAGATAATTATAGACCTGATAATGATCAAAAACAAAATATAAGAGCACTACTAGGAATGGACAAGATCCAGACAAATCTTGAATATTAAAGGCTTTTCACACTGGACAAAACAGTACAAACCCAAGGAGACAGTCCAGGAAAGCTGGTTTAGTAATACATTGCTTTCAATAGACACATTAGATATAAGAGAAGCAATCCAAGGGAAGAAAAGTATAGTGCTCCAGATCCTTCAGAAATCTCATATATATTTCTGAAAAACTTGAAAAAAAAGGGGGTCAAAATTATTGGAGAGTCTTTTCAACAAAATATTAAAAACAGGCAAAGTCCCAGAAGACTAGAAAAAAGGAAACATATATCCAATACCAAAGTTCAAGAACTAGATGTCAATCATCAATATTATTCAATCTATTATATTACTTGAAACAACAAGTAAAGTATTCATGAGTATTCTGAATACAAGACTCACAACTATTTGTACCAAAACGAGATTTTGTGCATCAACAATTAGGCAGGCTTACTAGGAGAAACACACAGGAACTGATCCATATCCTCAACAATATCATGAAGGAAGCTAGAGAATACAAAAAAAAGGCTTGGATCTTCAGCCAGGATATTAGTAAAGCATATGACTCAATAAACAAAAATATATTAGTCCAGGTCCTCAGAAAAATCTAAATACCAGTCAAGATAAATACCAGTCAAGATAATCAAGATACTCAATAACATATTGAAAAATAGAAACAATAGAATAATCATAGTACATAGTCATACTGAAGAATACTGGGTTCATGATAGAATAGATCAAGGAGACACCATCTCTCCCTTCCTCTAAAGAGTATACTATGATCCTTTATTGCAAGAGATCCAAGACAAACATATCAGATATACAATAAAAACAGAAGTTTTCCTAGACTTGACATCACCTAGTCAAAAAAAGATAACCAATAAAAGAACAAAACAAACAAAAATAACAGCTACAGCATACATAGATAATATTACTTAATTCATAAATAGTAGATCAAATATGCAATCAATAATAGATAAAGCCTCAGAATTTCTAAAGATAAATGTCATTCAGGATAATAGTGAGAAATCATCACTGATTTATCAAATGTGACCCAAGAACAAAGAGAAGAAAGCATACAACTTAATAGAATACTGATTCTACCACTTGAAAAAGATGAAACAACAAGAATTCTGGGTGTATGGATAACAGAAGATAGAAAAAAGACTTGACAAAAAAATATGATAAAGAAAAAGTAGATATTAAAACCAGAACACTAACTTAAAAAAAAATCATGGACAAGCAGACATGGTATATTATCAATCAAACTTTCTTTCTTGCAATCGAATACCTTTTCAATGACCTAGTTCTTTCTGAGAAAGAGTGTGATAATGCAGTAATTTCTGAGAACCCTGAGATCAGCTGTAATAGTGGTCAGAACTCAGGGGTCATCACTATTACACTATATATTCTTCTTTTAGTTTTTAATATATAAAGTAGGTTCCCATTTTTCATGGTCAAGATATGGTTTCAATAGGGTCAAATAAGAGGGGTAGCCAAACTTTTTCATCTATATTCCTAAGTTTAAAGGCTCTATTTTCCAAGTTATCATAGATAAAGTAAGGTCCTTTTCATTTTAGTTTAAGTTTCCTAATAAAGTGTTTGTTCATGGCAACATTAAAGCCTAACACTTATTACCAATTTGAAGTTCTTTAGCTTTTTAAACTTCAAGTCAAATCACTTCTTTTGTTTTCTTTGGGGTTTCAGAATATTTTCTTAAGCAGTGGGCAGGGTTTCAGTCAGTTGGTAGAGTAGGGTCAAAATATTTTCTTTCATTATTTTATTAATTTCCATTTAAAGCATTTGAGGTTTATAGTCATAAACTAGATAAAAAGAAATAAATTTGATAGAAACTTGTTTTGATATGTGATAGACAAATAATATTGATACAATAGATTTATCCCAATCCTCTTTTCCCTTAATTATTTTTGCTAGAGACTCATATAGAGTCCTATTGAAATGCTTCACTAGTCCATTTGTTTATGGGTGATATGGATAGAATAAAGATGTCATATTTGAAATTTTCCCAATAAAGCTTCAACTATTTTATTTTTAAATTGTTTGCACAATTAGAAAGTATATGTTTTGGATATTCATATTTGTAAATAATAACTTGATAAATAAAATCTGCAACTTACTATCCTGTAATATAAGAGATTGCTTCAGCTTCTGGTTATTTGGTAAAGTAGTCAGTTGCAATGAGAATATATTTGTTTTCCTTGCTTGTAATTTTAAGAGGTCTCACAATATCAATACCTATTTTGGAGAAGGGATCACCAACTGTAATTGGATGTAAAGATCCAGGAGTTCTAAATTTGCTTCATTATTGATATTGGTCAAAGGCATTGATATAATACTTCATATCCTCAAACATTTGAGGCCAGTAGTATTGATTATATAGTTTTTCAAAGATCTTATCCATACCAAGATGAGCTCTAGTGGAATAGTTATATAGTAAGTATAAGATTGATTCCACTTCCTATTTTTGAATTACATGGAGTAATTGATTTCTTGTTTTCCTGCAGCAATCCTTTTTGTAGAGTTGTTTGTTTTTCACTTGATAGTTATGTTTTGAGGATAAGTTGTTTTTATTGTTTGTTGTCAAAAGTGTCAGGTAATTTGTTGTGTTGAAGATAGTTTTTGAGATAATGATAATGTTGAAATTCTATTTTGATAAGATAAGTTGTATTGTTGTCCAGGATACTGACTACCTGGGCTGAATATTATTTATTGTCAAATTTCACTTGTGATTGCTGAATTTGAATTAGTTTTAAATGAGTGTAACCTTGGAATTGTGGAAGATTGGTTCATCTACATCATACATCCTAGACATATATCAGCATTGTTGTGTTTCCTTCCAGCTCTGTATTTGATAGTGAAGTTGTAGGATTTCAAGCGAAGTATTCATCTTGCACGTCATTCCTTAAGTTCAGTTGTTTTCAACTATTGAATAGCAGAGTGGTCAGTAATCAAGAAGAAGTGTTGAGTCCCTAGATATTGGTGGAAGTATTCAACAGCCCAGATGACTGCAAGACATTCCAATTCAGTGGCAGAATAGTTTCACTTAGCTTTGTTGAGACTACGGCTGGCATAGGCAATTGTATACTCTTTTTTTTCATATTTTTGTGCCAGAACAGCACCAATACCAGTTTTAGAGGCATCAGTATAAAGATAAAAGATCTTGGAGAAATCAGGGTATCTCAAGACAGGAGATAATATTAAGAGTCGCTTCAGAGTTTCAAAGGCTTGCTATTGATTATCCATCCATTCAAAGGATGTATCCTTTTTCAAGAAAAAATTTAGAGGGTAGGCAATAGAAGAGAAGTTTTTGATAAATTTCCTATAATAAAAGGCAAGTCCAAGAAGTCCTCTCAATTGCCTGATAGTGGTGAGCCTTGGAAATTCCTTAACTTTCACAATTTTGTCATCATCAGGTTGAATTTCCTCATGGTTAATACATGACCAAGTAATTTCACTTGTGATAAAAAGAAGTGACATTTTTCAGAGTTCAACATTAGAGAGGCTTCCCTGAGAGCAGCCAAGATAATTGAAATATGCTTACAGTAGAGTTCAAAGGTAATGGAGAAGATGGTAATGTTATCAAGGTAAACTTCAACAAATTTGTTACGGTAGGAAACCAATACTTTGTTCATTAGTCACTGGAAAGTTGCAGAAACATTGCAAAGACCAAAAGGCATAACATTGAATTCATATAGGCCATATTTTATTGTGAATGCTGTTTTGTGTTTATTCCTATTACTCATTGCCATTTGCCAATATCTACTTGCTAGATCAAGACAGGTGAACCATTAAGCACTATTGAAGGTTTCCAAAAGATCATCAACAATTGACATGGGGTAGACATTCTTTTCAGTAACTGCATTGAGTTTTCTATAGTCAACACAGAAGCACTGCTTATTATTTTTCTTGGGTACTATAACAATAGGAGAAGAACAGGAGCTGGTAGTAGAACCGATAATTTCTCGCTGCGGCATTTTCTCAATTTCCTTTTTGATGAATTCCTATTAGTTAGTTGAAGCTTTATATGGTCACTGTTTGATTGGAGTAGTATTTTCAGTATTAAGGCTATGGATAATCCCTGTAGTTCTTTCTAGATTACTTGTTTGGTCTTTCTTGAAGATGTGATTAACAAAGATATTATTATAATCAGATAAAATTTGTTGAATCTCAGCTTGTTATTCCTTTGTCAAAATTCCAGTAGATAATTCAGGAGTGAGTTTTTCAGGTTCAGGATAGTCAGAAAGAAAAATAGAAGATTTTTATCCTCAGATTCAAGAACAAGATCCGACATATAGGCCTCCTGTTCTTCAAGATTACTTTCAGATTTATATTTAATTTTATCCAAAAGTTTATCCTTATCATCCTCATAGTTATTGTTACCTTGTAAAAGATATGAGGAAGTACTAGCATGGTAGGTGGTTCCTATGGCAATTGTTTTATCCTTATAAATAATTTGGAAAGTAAAATCCCCAAAATTCCAATTTGCCTTCATATGATCTAGCCAATAAGTTCCCGAAAAAGGGTCTCCTTACGTAACTCAATTACATGCAAGGTTACTGGTACAATCAGATTCTAAATATATATTTTCAAAGAAGTTATTTGTCCCAGGGTCCTGGCTTGTGTACCATTGGTAATAATTATAATGGTTTTGAACTTGATATTGTAGCAGACTAATCGGCAAGTCTGTTGTTAATGACCAAAAGCTCACGTAACCTGTATATAGAAGAGTCCATCCTTCTATTATATGTACAAAACACAATACCAAAATCAAGACAGAGGCGTAAAAAGATTTGGGCAAGTTTCAAGGTAGGTATAACAATCTATTCAAAAAATTCGTCTTAAGATTTGTCTCTTTATTAAGTCATTGAAGGAAATTACATTTATACATTTTTATACATAGGGCTATTACATAATTACTATAACTATTCTAGTATTATGTCATGCATAAATTGCTTCTTAGTTAGTTAATTTTCTATTATCTCAGCTCATAGTTTTTATCTTTTTGACGCGAATGGATTGTTTGCACATTCTTCTAGCTTGCAAGAAGTATAGTGATAGTTGACAATTGATTGTTTCACATAAGCTTCAGTCGTGTATTATCATCGGTCATGTGACCATAGTGAAAATTCTGAACTTTGTTTGACTTCTTTGGCATTTAACAGTATCAATTTCCAATCCAAGTTTTCTTATAAGTTTGTCAGTAATAATGCGACAGTAGCACCAGAATCAAGAATTGCCATCACAGGGTTTCCTATGATACAAACATAACATCTGGCAGCTGTAGTTTTCCTTAGGTCATCAGAGATAAGATAATTAGTTTTCACAGGTACCTTAAATCGCTTGAGAATTTTCATCAAGTTTTTGTGCTAATTGAGATATTGTAACATTTGTCCTAGAGTAGCTTTGATAGGAAGATTTAGAATATCCTCAAAAATGTCATAGTTGGGCAGTTAGTCCATAATAAATAATTGGGCTTTGATTTTGAACCTTTTGGGTTTGACAGTAGGAGAGGTTTCAATCACTTTAGGTTCAGAATCATGAGTTTTCCTTGATGGAATCCTAGAGACTTTCCTGGTGTGTAGGTTTAATTCCTTATTTGATTCAGATTGTTTTTGCTTTTACATGACCTCCCTCCTATTAGTGGTATAGGATTGATTATACTAACCAATATAGACTTTCTCCTCACATTCAGATTCATTGAATTCCTTCTCAGATTCTTCAATGGTAAGATAGTTCAAAGGTTTCCTGAAACTGGAGGAGTTTGCTTGAATCTTTTCAGACATACATTCACTAACCAGATATTCTGATTCATTGCACCTGAAATATACAAGTTGGGTAGAGTTAGACCTATTCATAGGATTGAAGGTAGGTTGCCTTGAGCGACAGCCTTGTTTTTCCACTTGAGCAGAAAGAAGTTTTAATTTTTCAATAAGTTCAATAGAAGTTTTTCAAACTTTTTGATAAGGGTATTCATAGGGTCTTCAGATCTCAAAGAAGTCATTTTAAAATTCCTTAAGGATGGGGCAAGATTGCGTGGTTCCTCATCATTATTTATGTCCTGTCCATTTTGATAAGCCATTGCAAGTTGGTATGCAGCAGTCACATCATTAAGATTGTTCATGAAAACAATTGAAACCAAATGTGGTAGTAATCACCTAATATAATAGTAGAGTTATTGGCTAGGACTTATGTCACCTTTAATATTGATCCTTTTAGAAGTTTTTTGAGAGTGGCATGATAAGTAGTCACAGATTCAGTTGATCCTTGCCTAGTTTTTCAAGATCACATGTCCATTTATTGATCCATCGCAGGGTACAGAACTGTTGTTTGAATTCCTTAGAGATGGCCTTTCATTTCATGGCATTACTATCAGTATTATTGTACTTAAAGTATGTTATCCATCATTTCTCAGCTTTATTCTGGAAGTGGGCATTAAGCATATGGATCAGTTTTTTGCCTTTCCATTGATTAACTATCATGGCCTTTTCAAAGAAAGTCAAACAAGTAATAGGATCTTGGATTCTATCACCAGAAAAGGGTTCCACTTGTAGTATATTGGAGTGTGAGGGCAAAAGATGTTATTCAAAGTAATTATAAATGCCCTTGAGTGTTGCCATCATTATATGGATATGTGTATTATTAAGAGAGATAGATATAGGAGATAGAATAGAAGAAAAAGAAGAAATAGAAATATAAGAGTTAAAAAGTAATTCAAAATATAAGGATTTATTGAAAAATAAAAAGTTTTTGAAATAATTACAAGTTTTGGGTAGACTCAGAACAAAGTAAGCTATTCAAGATATACAATTAACAAATAAATTAGATAGTTCAAGGAGATCAACAGTAAATAAATTAAATTGTGTAATAGTAAATAAAAGTTTCAAATAAATATTGTCAAAGGAATAAATATGTGTATATCGAATAGTAAAAATTGATTTTTTTGATTATAGTAGATTCAAAATAAAAGGTAGAAGCAGAAAGAATTTAATTTAAATAATATTGGATTACAAAAGTATAAAAAGTAGCAATAGATTCAACTTTGAATCAATTTCAAAAGTTTTTAAAAGTAGAAGGTTTCTGGGGTGAACAGCAAATTAAACAAGAGTTATCAATATAAGAAAAATAAATTTGATTGATGTTGGTATTAGTATTTGTTTTGTGGAAAGTATCATGTATACTATTAGTAATAAAATATTTTTTTAAACTAGTTATATAACAAAATTCAAACCCTTTGCTAGACTTGGATTCCTGAATTACTTCCTAAGTGAATATCTCCAATAATGAGCAAGGCTTTCTAATTGTTCCCAAAGAATAGTTTACAGAGTAGTAAATTTTATAGTCACCACCAATTTGCAATCTATCCAGTAACCTTCAAATTCGATAGATAAATAGAACAACTATAACAGTAATTCACTTTAAGTTGAGAGAGAATACCTCAGTTGTGATATACTAAAGTCGATAATTCAAGGAAGTAAAGATTACACAAATATGTTGAAAGAGGCTTTGAGTAATTTGATTTAATTAGGAGATTTATTAGAGATATATAATATCAAGGACAAAATATTCAGTAGGTAAAACCTTGAGTCAACTGCTTTGGATAGCTGACCTTTATATACATAATTGAATACTAATTATTTGGTGACCAAAGTAATCAAAGTGACCCGAGTGACCAAAGTGATCAAATCTATCAGATTTTTCAAATTAGATCAATATACCAGATCTGCTCATTTGAGTAATCTGCTAGCTAAATATATTGTTAAAGGCCAAAAAAGTCAAACCAAAGTTCAGAATTTTCACTGTGATCACGTGACTAACTATCATGATACGACTGAAGCTTACACAAAACAATTAATTATCAACTATTACCATATCCCTTGCAAGCTAGAAGAATACATAAACAATCCATTCACATCAAAAAGATAAAAAACTATGAGCTGAGGTAATATGACCATAAAGCAATTTATGCATGACATAATACTAGAATAGCTATAATGATTATGTAATAGCCTATGTGTAAAAATGTATAAATGTAACTTCCTTCAATGACTTAATAAAATGATGAATCTTTTGGATAGATTGTTATAACAGTAAGGTTATAAGTAGTTTTAGAAAAAACTACCTTGAGACTTATCCAAATCTTTTTATACCTCTGCCTTGATTTTGGTATTATTTTGTATATGATAGAAAGACGAACTCTTCTATTCACAGGTTATATAAGCTTTTGGGTCATTAGCAACAGACTTGCCGATTAACCTGCTATAATATATAAGATATAATAATAGAATAAATAAATTAAATAATGTGTGCTACATAAATTATTACTTTGCCCTAATGATTAGATCTACCCTATGAACCAATGAGATACATCTTGAATCATATATATTATATGATCTAATAATAAAACTAAAGTAATACAATAGATAAAAATTATAAATAATAACTAAAGAGAAATATAGCTATTAATTAAGGCTAAGACTATTCTACTTATATGCTTCTGTCTATAAAAATTTGAAACTATTTTACCTATATACTTTTATCTATAAAACTATAAAAATATTTTAATTGAATTCTATTAATATGTTTCAATTATGAAATTTATAATATTTTTTTTCTTATTTGTAAAATAAATAATATAAATAAATCAAGCAATAAATATTAAATAATAAAATAGAATAACTTTATCTTTCCAATATAATCTTGAAAATATAAATTTGTCTAAATATTACATTAGTTAAATTTATAGAGATTAAAAAAATATCAATTAGTAAATTTATTTAATATTATAAAAATAATTAAATTTACAAATTCTTTTATTCAAAATTTGCTACTTTCTTATTAATAAATATTATAAAGTTTGATTTGCACATCTTTTTTTTTAAATAAGTGGCTTATACCTTATTTATTAGATACTATTTGTGAGTATGTACAAATTTATTTTTTACAAATTTAACTCTCTAACTATCTAATTAAACTTACTACAGAAAAACCTACCATGCAGCTTATTGCCAAGTACTAATATATACTTGACTAATCTGCCAAGACTCTATCTGTTCTATAAAAATTTATTTTGAAAGAATATATTATGTTTCAGTTGATCCAGCATTAACTGGAGTGTCTCATAATTTGTTGATTACTAGGATATATGATTTGGATATAGTGATTCTTCTGTCTAGTATTTTTAATTTTGTTTGTCTTTTTTTAATTATGGTTTAATTTTTTCTCACTGTGAAAAGAGCTAGCATCTTAATTGCTATTTGTTTTAAAGGATGGTTAAGAATCTATCAATAATGTTTTTGATAATTTCTTTTTAGTATTCATTATTGTGTATTTCTTAATTATTTGAGAAGATATTTTGTTAATAATCCTTTGTGATAAAGTTTTTTTCCTAAAGAGTCTATTTATTTTCTACTTTTTTAAGTTTGTTGTTTAGTGTTTTTTTAGAAATTTTTGTTTTCTACTACTAATCTCCTTGTTATAATCTGAAGAAACATTTTGAAAATGTTCATACTATTGTCTTTACATATTATAGCATAGGTGTTGATTTTAATATATTGACAATTGATATAAAAATTGTCATTGTATATTGTTGCTGCCCTTTTGTGGAGTTTATATTTAGTTAATAGTTCTAGGTTCCATAGTCTTAGTATGAAGGATCTAGTATTGTAATCAAGTCTATTAGTTGCTCCAGTTGTTATTTGAGATAGGAATTTGTGAATCATTAATTTAGCTATGCTATATTTTGTAATGTATTACTGTTTATTATGATTAAGTTGCAGTCTAGCATTCTCCAGCTAAAGATGTGTCTTGCCTTAATGAGGTTTATTGTAGTTTCTGATATTGTGTTGTCTAGAACTTGACCATTCTATTCTTGAACCCAAGAGCTGTTACCTTCTTTTATTAAAATAAATATGATTTTTGAGGCTTTGCCTATGATAGTTATTTCCTTGGCAAGTATATCTGCTTTGTCATTATCTAAATAATTATTGAATACTTTGATTTTTTCCATGTTATATTGAGTCTTTGTTATTTGGTGATGTGATTAATTATATTGATTATGATGCTATTTTTTAAGATCACATCTTTTATTAATATATATATTGTACAGATTTCACTGATACAATGGGCCTCTCCTCACAAATCCTTATTACATATTTGTCAACAAGTAATTATATATATTTAAAGTAAACCTATCTATGTGAGTAACTACAGTATATTTATTCTACTTCTATATATAACCACTACTTATTTGGAAAGATGTGTGATTCTTCTTAATTTTTTCTAGATTAATTTTATTAAAAGTATTCTGGTTATTAGATTGTTGGATTTTCTTTATTCTGAACTTTTCAGATTTCTTAATTCTTTAGAATGGTTCACAGATTTCTCCTCCTATCATAGCCTTTCAATAGTCAAGTTTGTAAAATCTAGCATAGCCATATACTTGAATTCTTAAACAGATGTCTCAACACTAAGGTAGCAAACTGGAGATTTTTCATCAATTGATTTATTATTTCTTCCTTCAGCAGTATACTACTGATTCAATATCTATTCTTCTTATTACTGGTTTTTTTCAATAACGTAGTTGTATCAAGAATAATCTTATCTGATTTCAGACATTCAATCATATCACAATCTTTATATAAACTGACCTGTAACCATATCAAAAATTTCATTTGACTGGTAATCAACAGTTATATTTAGAAGCATTGATTAGTTTACAGTGTTAATCTATTCAATTCACCTCTTAGGAATCAAATAGAGATAGAAAACTAGTGCAAAGAAATATCAAGTTAGACTTCTAATGTGATATGCAAAAGTTCTTAATTTGGACAATAATAAATAAAGAGATTTATTCCTGGTAATTAGACAAGAGAGGCAGGATAATAATTTTGGATTAAAGATAATTTTATTGTTGAATAAATCCTGAGAAGTCTTTCAAAAGAAGAATTTTCTCCTTTAAATATATAATTGAGTTATGTAATATTTGAAAATATAAACTTAGATGAATAATAATAATAATATATTATTAGATTCACTAGACTATTAAGCTATATTATCTTAAACAGAACTCAAGTATCCTTCAAAAATAATAGTTACATATAATAAGATAGAACTATAGAATATTCTAGAGTACTTTATGTTAAGTTTTCTAATAGCAAAATTGATCATCAATGTTCTAGAAGTGTTCTGGGAGATCTTTACTTTCCAGTTAATCAAAAGAATTATGTCATGTTGATTTGAGATACTAAGATCATCCTGGGTACTAGAAAGATCATATAGCGAAATTTTATAGTTCAAAAATTCTCCCCAACTAATTTGCTAGTTCTATTAGTTAAGCAC
Organism: Acaulospora colombiana; assembly: GCA_910592055.1. NCBI lineage: Eukaryota > Fungi > Glomeromycota > Glomeromycetes > Diversisporales > Acaulosporaceae > Acaulospora > Acaulospora colombiana. Next base: position 12,425 of record CAJVPT010002815.1, read on the forward strand.
TAATTAGGGATTGAAATTCAGCAGCTATTATATTGTAGATATTTTTAAGGATTATTTTTCTTGTTCTTATGATTTGTTCTATTTTTGTATTCTCAAAGAATAGTAGGTTCTGATACAAGCTCATTTGTAATATGCAGATACTTGATTATATAAAAAATCATGTTTATGGTGATTTACTACTTGATCCAATAGTTTTTCTAAGAGATAAGTATTCACCAAGGTCTTTTGTCAATTTTTGGTCCTAGTTACCCTTTGTAAATGTCTGTACTTGATTAGAACCTGTACTTCTAAAGATTGTGTGATATTTACATATAGTAGGACTATATTCATATTTTCAGGAGTTGTTTTAAAAAGATTATCCATAATTTGATCAACAATAGTACTCATTTTGAGATTGTTGCATGTTTTTGAGATCTTGGAATAGTTTACTGGGAAATAGAAAAAAACCTTGTCTATTTATATTTGTCAAAACTTGTTTTATATTCCTGATCTTCGCATGTTTGTGAATATATTTAAGGATCATGTCTTTTGTTTTTTGAATAATATATTCCATCTATTATAAACAAATTCATCATATCAAGAGTTCACAAACAAAAACATATCACTGTTACTTCCTCTTCTTCCAGGAGAACCAGAAGCTCTCAACCTATTGATAATTGTGACTTGTTTTAAGAAAACCTTTCTCTCAAAGAGGAGATAGAAAACTTGTGTCACTGATTTTATAGGCTCTAGAAAATCAATTCTGTTTTATATAACAAGTATAAGAGCATTTTAGCAAATCTTCAATATATGACTGTTCACTACTATTACCTTACACATATGGAACTAGAGAGGGAGAACAATAATCTTCACCAGCAAATTCATTTACTGGAGCAACTTCTTCAGTTGCAGGACATGAAAGCTCCTTCTCTGTTGAACAGGTCTTTCTCTTATATGCACTATTAAGTCTGTTTCTCCCTATATATTTGATTACTAAGACCATGTGGTAGCAGTTGTGATACTCTCTGGGTCAGCTAGAATAATGGTGCAGTTGTTCTCTAGACTGCTACTATTTTATTACATCTTTTCTCTATTCTTTTAGGTTTACTATTTGGGTGACTCAAATAGTTTTTATAGGCTAAATAAAGATTCTGGCAATTGATAGTCTTGTAAAACAATTTGTGGTTCCTATTTTTTTCAATTATAATACCTTTTTAAAGATAGTATTGATAGAAGCAGCCAGTATTTTTCCATCCAAAGTTCTTAGCTGATAAGCACCATTTGAAAGAATATTTTGAATATAATAAGGACCTTTTCATTTGGTTTTCATTTCTTTGTAAAATGTTTGTTTCGTGCAGCATTATACATTAATATTTTGTTACTTATTTTGAATTTTGCGATTAGATTTTTTCTTTAATCATAATATTACTTCTGTTTTCATTGGCTTTTCTGGATATTTAGCCTAGTAGCTTCTCTTTCTTGAAATAGTTCTTCTATTAGAGCAAACAACTATAATAAGATATATTCTTTTATTACTTCATCTATTTCTATAGAAGGGAATTTGAGGTTTTTGTCTATATATCAAATAAAAAGAAGTTATTTTCATAAATAATTGTTTGACTGTTCTGTATGCAAATAATACTGGTGCAATATAGTTATCCCAATCTTCTTGTTTCTCTGTTAGTTTAGCCAATACTTCATATAAAGTTCTATTAAATTGTTCTACCAGTCCATTAGTTTGGGGATGGTATGAGATAGATAATAAATGTTATATTTCAAATTTCTTTAATAAATTATTAAACACTTCATTTCTGAAATGAGTTCCTCAATCTGAAAGTATCTGTTTTGAATATCCATGTCTGCAAATAAGAGTTTTATATATAAATTCTACCACTCATTTTTCTGTTGCTTCTGAAATTGCTTCAGCCTCAGGCCATTTAGTAAAATAGTCTATTGCTATCACAATATATTTGTTGCCCTTTTTTGTATATAGTAAATGATCAACAATGTCTATTTCAATTTTTGAAAATAGTTCTCCAACAGGAATTGGGTATAAAAGATCAGATACTCTCATCTTTGATATCTATCACATAATTTGATATAGTTTTTTATATCTTCAAACATTTGTGATCAAAAATATTGACTTCGAACCTTTTCAAACACCTTATCAATACCTACAGTAGATGTATACTGATAGGATGGTTATTAATAGATATAGTACTGGTTCTATTCATATTTTTGTAAAACTTTGAGAAGTTGGTTTCATGTTTTTTTTCTTCTGTCCTTCCTATAAAGTGTGTTTTTTTTTAATTTTGAAAAATTTGCTTTTAACTTGTAATTGTTGTTATTGTGTTTTATCAAGATTTAATGATAGTTTGTTGTTTTGTAAATAGTTTTTGAAGTGATAGTAGTGTTGAATATTTATCTTGTTGTTTGTTCACCAGGACACTGACTACCTGGACAATATTTTTTTAGTATCAGATTTGAGTGGTGATACTATAAATAATTAATATTGAGTTTTAGAATTGATATTTGTCCACCAGACAGAGTTGCATAAGTATTGTAGGAAAAAATTTTTGAATTCTTATAAATATTTTTCAGAAACTCACTTATTTCAAGGAGCCATCAATATATGTTGATCAATCATGGAGAGGCCTCAGTCATGTAATTAATTTATTAGAGATGATTTTACTCTATTTTAAGTTTTTTGTGTATTCAGAAGGGGTCTTCATTACCTCTTTTTGTTTTCCCTTATAGATATAGTCATCTTTAAATGGTCATCTGTTTCTGTCAGAAACTTTTTGACATTGTTTGCAATAAGCATGTATATAATAATTTGATACCTTTTTATTACAAATATTACACTATTGCTTAGCAATAAACAATGGTCTTCAACTTGACATTCTTGATCTCTTATAAAATATTTTTGTTTTGAAGATTTATCATCTTCAGAGATAAGCTCTATATATGATTGATAAGCATTTTGATCTAGCATAAGGATAGGAGTTTTATCTTCATATACTGTATTTGTGATATAGCATCTGTATTGTTATATTTTTTTTTCAGCTCTATGGATAACAGAATAATTATAGGGTTCTAGGCAAAGAATCTATCTTGCTCTTATTCCTTTCAGTTCAAATATCTTTAATTATTATAAAGCAGAATGTTCAGTGATCAGATAGAAATAATTTGTTTCAAGGTATTGATGAAAGTGTTTTACTACCTATACAACAACTAAATATTCCAATTCAGTTGCTGCATAATTTTGTTCTACTCTTGTTAAACTGTGACTAGCATATATCACATTATATTCTTTATTTTGATCATCTTTTTAAGCAAGTACAACACCAATGCCAGTTCTTGAAGCATCAGTATGGACATAAAGTGATTTGGCAAAATCCAAATATCTCAAAATTGGAGTAGTAATTAAATATCTTTTCAAAAATTCAAAGGCTTTCTCTTAAGCTTCTGTCTATTTAAACAATGTATCTTTTTCCAGTAGTTGATTTAGATGCTTAGCAATTATGAAAAAGTTCTTAATGAATTTTTTATAATAGGAAGCAAGCCCTAAGAATCCTCTGACCTGTCTTACAGTAGAGGGTTATGGATAATTGTGAACCTTGTTAATCTTTTTATCATCAGGTTGGATTCCTTCTTGATTAATTTCATATCCAAAGAGTTTGACATGTGGCAGGAAAAAGTGACATTTTTTTGAATTCAACATTAAATTTACTTGCCTAAGAATATCTAGAAGGATGTTAATATACATACAATAGTCTTCAAATGTTTTGGAAAAAATAGTAATATTAGCCAAATAAACTTCCATAAATTTTTCTCTGAATGGGACAAAAACTTCATCCATTAGTCTCTGAAAGGTTGCAAGAGTATTGCATAATCTAAATGGCATAACATTGAACTTATAGAATCCAAACTTGGTGATAAAAGCAGTTTTATTTTTGTCTGTATTGTTCATAGTTACTTGCCAATAACCACTGGCAAAATCAAGACAAGAGAATCATTTAGCATCATTAAAAGTTTCTAAGAGATCATTCACCACTAGCATGGGATAGACGTCTTTTTTAGTGACTTCATTTAACTTTTTATAGTCAATACAAAGTCATTTCTTATTATTTTTCTTTGGCACTACTACTATAGGAAAAGATCAAGGAATGGTAGTTGGACTAATAATTCTTTTTTGCAACATGTTTGTAATTTCTTTCTTGATAAATTCTAACTGATCAGAAGAAGCT
>CAJVPT010002816.1:0-16648 GCA_910592055.1 Acaulospora colombiana
ATTTTTTTGAAATTTAAATAAAAAATTTAATATAAAATAATATAAAACTTATATAAATAGTCTTAAGTAACCTTATTATTTAACTTTTAAAAAATATATATTTAAATTTTTATATTATTTATTAAGTTATGAATAAATAAAGAATTTCAAAAAGTTTTGTTACACACTGTAATTAATAATATACTGTGAGATTCTTAAGTTACTTATATGAATATTAATATATTATCTGGGTTTTCTTAACTTATCTTTTCTCATAAACCTCAAAACTATAAAATTTTTTTCTTTTCATTAAACTTATTTCTGTAAAGTCTCAATAGATATTCTTCTTTTCAGATTATCATATAATAAGAAAACTTGAGAAAACAAAAACTACATAGTATAATGTAATAAAATAATTTATCAAATATAATATATAATTGCTCAAATTTTCTTATTACTATTATTATTTTTTTTTTAATAATATTAACATGTTCAATAAGATGCCAGTTCTTTTATAAAAGAAAAAACAATAAGTTTTGAGATAGTTTTAGCTTATTGTATCTCTTTATTACTCTTGAATATATATTCTTATATCTGTATATTAATGTATTGTATATATATAATTTAGAATTTAATAAAGTAAAATACGAGCCTGTTTTATAAATAAATAAATAAATATTGAATTGTAAAATATTAAATTTTATTCAATTAGATATAAATGAATAATTCTTATTTGGAATATTTTTAATCAATTTATTTTATTTAGATATAGAATCTCAAATAAATAAGATTTTTATTAATTTTATGAAACGGAAGTTCAGCCTTGTTTATTAACTTGATAAGTAATTTATAAATTTAATTGCAGGGAATACATATTTCTATCATTTATGTTATCTAAGATTTTTATAAATATTTAAATATAGTTTCTTTAAATTGTGAATATAATAGATTATTTAAAATTTGATAAATATAAGAATTTTGATAAATCAAAAACTCTTTCCCATTCAACTCTTTCAAAAACAAAATTTTTTTATAAGGAAATTTTTTAAAAAACGTAAATAATAAAGTGAAGTTTTATATAAACCAACATCATGACAAATATTTCTATAGAGATTAGTCTTTCCTATAACACTGTTTTCAAATACTCAGGACTAATCGAACAGTTATCTCAAGTCAAGGAGCTTTATACAAAATAGATAGGAAGGGCCTCCTCTATTTGTTTCAGTAACTCTAAATGAACTGTCACCTCTACCCAGCAAGTAAGTACTGGTTCTTTTAAAAAGAAGAGGAAATAAAAACCACGCAAAAATTGGCTTCAAGAGGGAAAAAAGTCAGGTTTACTTATTCATAAACAATCAAAAGTTAAACAATCTCTGTCTTCAAAGGCATGCAAATGTACAGTCTGTGGAGAAGACTTCAATAGCCACTCAGCAAGAAAGAGACACTTCAATAGTATACACAAACTGGTAGCTATGGAAGTTAAGACTTCAAAAACTTCAAAAAAGAAGCAAAAAGTTATCCATTTCAATACTGTGAACAATGTAAAAAAAACTATTAAGCCATACTTAATATTTATAATATCAATACGAACTCAGTCATTGATGTCATCAGATCACTCAGACAAGATAAACCAGGCAATTACCTAATATATCCCAATGATAGATTGATGCCATTAGATCACTCAGACAAGATAAACCAGGCAATTACCTGATATATCTCAATAGTAGATTGATACCAAGTTGCTTATTTTTAGTAATGAACTATAATCTCATCGAAAACTCCTTTGGTTTAGTTGTAAGGGGCTACACTACATATGGAATCTTATCTATCAGTTAGATAGATGATCTTCTTAGAGATTGAACAAATGAGGGAATTCTTAATAATGAATTTTATTCCAAGCATAAGAGTATCTTAAAAGATATTCTTATCTAGATAAACTAATATGAAAAAGTAAATCACACACCAGTCATATATCTATTCATATACACTTGTTGGGATTTTGCAAGTCTAGTGATCGGAAGACCTGGTGGGAGAAGAAATTCGCTAGCACTACACTGAAGTATCTAAAAACTGTGATACAAGTTAAAGTATACAATGGTCTGATAACCAAATTACTTTTAAAAATTGTTTTAGGAAAAATGAAGATAGTATTATATGTTCTTTCTTATTGGTTATTATATATAGTAATCATATGATTAGATGGTTTTTATTATACTAAAAAAAGTCTAGCCATAGTCATATAATTAGTTTATGTAACAATACTACAATATATAACATATTATTTATAAAAAAACTCTTTCTACTGATCTTCTGACCACATACAAAGAAGATGTTCGCAAGAAGTTTTTATACTTCCTTGCTAATAAAGTCTTAATACTTTCTTTAAAACAACTTGAAGTATGACTTCAAAAGTCACTTCTACCCTTCTTCTATTGTTTACAAACCTCTTCACTCAAAAACTTGACTCCTGGTGATCAAGAAAAGTTCAGCAATACCTTTGATACCAACAGCAAGAAAGTTTACAAAGAAAGAAGAACTGATTGTGAAGTACCTGAAGGCCTATTTAATCTTTGAAGCAAAAGATATATAGAGGTTTTTGATGACAGAAAGACTTTTTTCCCCTTCCAGTCACTTGTGGGCCTCTTAGAGCTATCGCTTTCATGGTTTTTTGGGGAATTTTGTCTACCTCAGTTTGACCCTGAATTTTTGATAGACAAATCCTCACCAAAGGTGATTGACTGACATGAAACACATCAATTTTTGGAATGTATACAAGCTCCTATTGAGCATACTCATGTGTCTCGATACATTATTGATGATGTAGGAAAGAAAGTTCTAGAAAAAGTGTCCCCTCCAATCGTGTATGTTCAACCTTCAGAAAACAATTAGGATACAGAAAGGCGAGCGATGGGTACAAAAAAAAGATTCAACTCCCATCTCTCATTAAATTCTTTAGGTGGTGAAAAGGCTTTCTTGGACAAAGACTGAGGTCTCCAAGCTTCTATCCCGGTCAGGCAAAATTCTTGAAAAGATTTCTTTATTCTAGTCAGGCAAACTCTTCTGTAATATGGCATTGGCCTTAATAGCAATAAGTGAATCCATATATTGGAAGAAGGATAAGTTTCTCAAACGTTCTTCTTGAAGTCACTTTCAGGAATGGTTAAGTTCCTCAAACATCATGAAGCTCAGAGAATATCCTAATCAAACAAACCCTTTTCGAGAGGAAACTGTGAAATAGAGCAAGAACCTTTTGGAGAACTTTGATTTGTATTCCTTCCCCTTTTTTTTTCAGTGCCAACTTTAACAATTCATTGTTTTTCAGAATAATCTATAGTAACAAACTGTTGGTGATGATCCTGATTAACTTAGAGGCATATTGCCAAGCTACCAGGAGAGTGAAATATTGTCCCTTAAATCTAACTTAGAGTACCTAGTTTAGATTTAGTTTTGTTTAGTCTGAACTAGCTTAGTGGACTCCTTATATTTTTTAAGTAGTATAGTCCTTTAACTAATAATATACAATAATGAGTTAGTTGCTTTGTGAAAGTTTATAAAATATTTAGGTATTTCTTAATATCTCAATAAAGACACACCATTGCAACATGATTGTGGTTAAAAAAAATATTATAGTTTGTATTATTCATAATTTATAAATATAATTTCAATTCAAAAAAATTCGTATATAAGTTTATTAATTTTTTTTACTTTATTGCTAATGAATAGTTGTCAAATTTTTAATGAATAGTTAATAAACCTTTAATGAATAATTTAATGAATAGTTGCTGGTTTTTTAACCAATAGTTAATGAATTTTTAATAAATAGTTTTGATGAATAGTTGCTGAATTTTTAATGAATAGTTGACAAATTTTTGATAAACTATTAATAAATTAATGACGAATTTTATTAAATTGTTAATAAATAATTTTATGATAAACTTTTAATGAATTATTGCTGAATTGTTAATAAATTATTGTCAAATTATTAATGAATTATTTGACTAATTGTTAATAAATTTTTTAACAAATTGTTAATATACTGATTTTTTAATTGTCAATTTATTTATATCATTTTTTAGTTAAGTTGTTTATTTTTTGCTAAATGTTATATAAATAGTGGTATGTTGAATAATTTTTTTTGCCAAATTGTTTATTTTTTGTTAAATGTTACATAAGTGACAGTATATTGAATAAATTTTTTCAACTAGTTATCAGGAAATTTTTTAAATGAAGATCTCTAAAGATCTTCACCATAAAAAAAATTTTCGAAAATTTTCAAAAAAATCTCTGGAAATCTTCGAAAACCTTTGAAAATTTTTTATAAGGAAAAATTTTTATAATAAAAAACTCTGGAGTTTTTTCATAATAAAAATTTTTAAAAAAATACGAAAATTTATAATGTATTAAAATAAATATTTATTACTTTTATCAAATCTTGGAATTAATTAATAAAGTATTATTCAACATGACCAATCAAAATTTTAATTAATTAATATTTTGATGATTACATTTTCAAAGCAAAGTACTTCATTTTTTAAGCAAACTAATAATATTTATAACTATAAAGTCATTTTTGAATAGTAATGAAGATTTGTATGTAGTCATAAAGTGACATAATTTCTTGGGATTTGTGTTATATAAGTCTCTAAGATTCTTCACAATTTTCTTAATGTCAATGTCAAATAAAAGACAAGAAACACGTAACATGTTTCAAAATATTATTTTAGGTAAAACTTTCGGTGAAAAAGGAGAATGTAATAGAAGTTCTTCACGGGCCTCTGAAAAGACATCAAGTTCTTCGAAGTCTCGTGGTCATATTGAAACCTTGAGAAAAACACTTTTACTTGATATAGATAAAGATGTTCCATACAAACATGCACGAATCTCTGGAAGTACCCATAAAACTGCGTCATGCTTGGCTTGGATATATAAAGGAACTTCAAGTATATTAAAAGAACACAACAAATATAGAAATAGGTTTCTTGAGAGAATTTTGGAGTTCAATAAAGCCCTCTATAAGAAAATGGATTAGTTGCTAGAACAGCAAAAAATTGTAGAGGATAAGGTCACCTGCCTCGAAAATAAAATTTACGCAAGTACATATTTAATTACTGAACAAGAATTTATTGACGTAAGTTATAAGTTAAAGATCTTCGAAGAACTTCAATAATATATTTGATATTTTATTAAAAGGTAGTCAAGGGAATTGTAAAAGAATTGTTTAAAAAAATATATGTGGAATCTGAAGACTTTCACAAGCAAACTGAGAAATTTTTTCAAAGGGAGCATTTAGTGTTCTATGAAGGATTTTCAAGAAAATAATGGAAATCATACTATGAAAAACATATTCGCCAAGAAATAAGTTCAATAAATCATATGTATTTATTTTAAATTATTGACGCTCTAATTTTATTTAATAGCTTATCAAGCAATACAGATCTATCTGTGGAACTACGGCTTTAAAGATTCGTGATGCCATGTTTTTGATTTTTGGTAAAGGATCACTCGATATAATCAATACCAATATATCGACCACTGAAATTATGACATGGAAGTAGTCACACAAGATAGCTGAATGTTACAATAATCTTCACAAACTTCCAGAAGAGAAGGATCAGAGTATAATGATGCGCATTCACGAAAAAGTTTGGCCAAGAGGAGACCCCTTCACCAAACAAATGACATTTGCTATTGCAATTTGTCAATTTGTTCTAAATCTGCATAACGAAATAATTTCTATAAATAAAGTGATCCTAAAAATGAAAATTAAGAAATATAAGATAAGCTTTAAAGGTCTTTGAAGGTATTTGGAAAAGTAAAATATTTACTAATATATATTTTTAGGAAAAAATTATAAGAGGAATCAGATTCGCGGAAGGAAATTCTAGCAACAAAGATGGATCTGATAACAAACCAATGAGTAATAATAGTGTAATAGAAGTTTTAAAATTTCTGAAGGTAACTGAAAATAATGAAAATGATTTGGCATAAATGATGAAAATTTATCATTGGAGAGAAATCCTTCAGCAATGAGCTTAAGAAAAGAATAAATATGTAATGTGAAATAACTTTAATAAATAATCTTAAATATAAATAAATATTTGTAATACAATTTTTAATAATATTTATATATAATTTAATATAAACGTATTTTATTATATTTAAATATCTTCAAAATCTCCGGAGATATTTAAAAATTTTTTTGATTATCTCCGAAATTATATATATAACTTTTATTCTGGAGACTTCTAACGATACTGGAAGTCCTCTGGAAATTTACGTCCAAAAATCTTCAGAGATCTTTACCTAAAAAATTTTCTGATGGTGTAAGCCTCTTACTTCAAAGGTTAGAAAAATCTTCAGTTACTTTACAATCAGTTCTTTTTTCTTTAGGAACTTTCTTACCATTGGTATCAAGAGTATTACCTGACTTTTCTTGATTACTAAAAGTCGACTTTTTGAGTGAAGAGGTTTGTAAACAATAAAGGAAGGGTAAAAACAACTCTTAAAGTTATATTTTAAGTTGTTTTAAGGAAAGTGTTAAGACTTTATTAACAAAAAAGTATAAAAACTTTTTATAAACATCATTTTTTTTTTGTGATCAGAAAATTAGTAGAAAAAATTTTTTAAGAATATCTTTTGATAAGATATAATATGTTCATTAAGAAAATCAATAGAGATATAATTAAAGATGAATCTCTAAAGTGGAGGCAAGAATAAAAGTCAAATGTTCTTTACTAAAAAAATTTAAAATTTTTAAATTAATAAATATAAAACACTATCTAAAATTATTCTCTATTATTCAAATCATTGATTTATAATATTTCTTGACTTTTGTCCTTATTAAAGTAAAGAGCTATGAATTTTGTCCCTCAAAAAGGGACATAAGTGATCTGTGAAATTTTATATACTAAATACTTTAGAAACCCATCATTAGATATAATATATAAAACAATTATATTAAGACTAAATTAAATTTTATACTGACTTATTTATCAATAGCTTTCAATTCTTAAATAAATTTCAATCTCTAAATACGATCTTGAAAACATCACTCTATAATAAAATTATAGTATATTATAAAAAAAAATTTATAAATTTTTATTTATAATATTTTTGCTATCTGTATAATTGAAATGGGTGCTTATTTAGTGAAATATTCGATAAGAAATTGATTATCTCATCGATTATCAGAATCGAATTATATAAGATAAATCCGAAATCAAAAATAAGCTATTTGTCACACATAAATGATCTACATAACTAAATATGGTAGTCTTCTAGAAATTTAATAGATATTTACAAAGAAATTAAAATGCTACACCCAAGTTCGTATCCATTGGAGAATCGATCTTTTATTTTTGGTATTTTTTTTTAGTAACAATTACAATCTCGATAGCAATCACCTTACGAATAAGTAAAGCAGCTTAAAAGGGGAGAACAAAACAGGCAAACAGAAGGAATATTGGAATTATACCTACAATTGGGGGGCATATAATTCTCTTAATAATATTCGGGTGTTGTTATATCGCGATAAAGAGGAAGAAAGAATATGAGATAATAGCATCAATGCCGCACAGCGAATGCTAAACTTGACCGCAATTCTGATCTGAAGTAAGAAGAGAAATTACAAGTCATACCTACTAAAATCTCAAGTTCCTCATGAAATAATGAAAGGAACATGAGTATTCCGATGCGAATTAGAAATAACAGAGAATGAAAAAAACCTCCCTTTAACTAATATCACCTTGTGAGTAATATTTTCTTCCTATTCTCCATTTTGAAAGAATTTATTTGACCCAATTCAAGAAAAACATAAAACACAATTAAACTTCATTTTACGACGCACATACATATGGACCACCGAAACAGACTTACCTCATCACTAAATGCCTCATCAAGTTGCAAGGGCTTTGTCAAGACTATTTCCCCCTTCGCCTGTATTGTTATTTCCACCCTCGCCACCATTTACACTACCAGTGTTTGCTTTAGGTCGTCTCCGTCGCCTTCCATCCCCGTAATACAACCGATATTCACAAAACATACAAATCCAATCTCCGCTCTTTTCCGTAAATCTAATTTTGCGCCGTGGAATACTGCTATTATTAATCGGTTGAATATCCACTGAACCGGATGTTGATGACGTGTCATCCTGCTGCTGTTGGTGATGCTGATGTTGTTGGTGATGTTGGTGTTGTTGGTGTTGATGATGTTGATGCTGATGTGCCGGGTGCGGGTTTTGTGCATTCTGACTATTGTTCCCTGACATTTGGGATTTTTTCTTGTTTTTTTTACGTCCAGCATTTGGTAACCTTTTAGGAGTCGCAGGAGGAGGCGGCGGCAAAGGTGGTAAAAGTGCCTTGGATCTTACGGCAACTTGAGGGCGTATGTGGTTATGATTGGCTACTATATCGTCACTCTTGAATGCCACAGACGATGGAGCAGCACGTTTCGTTGATGCTTTCTTTTTTGAAGCACCGAGTGTGGAAACAGTTGTCACTGTCGGTGACTGTTGTTGTAAGAATAGTGATGATGAGAACGGATCGTTCTTAGCATTCATTGTCTGAATAGGTGACACAGCGGCTAATCTCTTTGCACTAGCCGCGTTCACACTTGCGGCTAGTGCAGCAGATTTCTCGGGGATCGATTTAAACGAAAAATCAAATGTCGTCTGCGGAGGACGCATGCTGCTCGTCTCCTTATTGAATACCTTGTCAAATTGGGACACCGTATCACCACCACTGCCGCTACCTGCTGGCGCCCTATTCATAACGCTAGTGCTACGCTGTGTCAAGCGTCTTTCTACTCTCCGAAGTGGATTTGCTCGTTCTTTTGCGGTTGAAGTCTTAATCACACCACCAACACCACTACTCGTCGTTGAACTCCCCCCCACTGTCTGTAAAGCCTTTCTTTTCTTTTTATTATTCGCATTGTCTAACCAATCGGAATGTCCGTTATCGTTACCACCATCTTCCTCTTCTGCATCAAAATCTTCTTCTTCTTCTGAATTCGTCGGCGTGGCAAAAGAAAATAAGGGAGATGGTGGAATCACCTGTAAAGGTTGAACCACAGGTGTGTTTAAAATGATCTCATTTTTTCCATTAAACCCAATGTTACTAATATTTTCATTGCTAACCAAATTATTGTTATTACTATTACTACTACCATTGGGACTTCCATTCTGCGAGAGCCGAGATTTTGCACGCGATGGTAACTTACGAATTGGTCTGAAAAATGGAAAAGTGTTTGTCGCATTGTGAGCAAATCCCCTGGATGGTGAAGTTTGTAAGGTCGAAGAACTCATATTATTAGTATTATTGACATTAATAGTAATTCCTTTCGCTGATGAGGGTATTGTTGATGATAAGGTTGTGCTTGATATGCTGATATCCCCAAATTTCATTGGTAATTTTTTAACTGGCGTTGACGAAACCATCATTGATGTTGAAAGATTTTCATTATTATTGTTATTTTCGTTATTATTATCTATCGGCTTTGTAGGTGTTTTTGCTGTTACGTACAAGGTGGTCGTTCTACCTGCACCAACATTAGAATGTACTCCTTTCCTTGCCGCAGACGCTTGCGACGAAATCGGTGACGTTTTCGCAGATGGACTGAGTGGCGGAGTCGTCGTGAATGGCGGTGTAGACGGACGAACCAATGGTGGTGGTAAATTGGATGGTTGAGATCCGGTCACCGCATTTTTGGAATTCATATCGAACTTGAAGGAGCCCGTAAACTGTGGGAACAATAAATTAGAATTCGAAAATTGGGTATCGGTTGGGGATGTGGTACTTATCGACGGTGGCCATATAGAACTGGACGGCATCGCTATGGGTGTTTTTGACGAGAGCTGAGGGGAAAACTTGTCGAGAACCGGAGGATGCCATTGAGAAGTAGCACGCCTTTGATCTTTTGAATTTGAATAATTTGCAGGTGCATTGGAAGAAGAAATGGAAGGGCTTTGAAAGGGATTTTGTAACGATAACTCGGAGGAATTTCCGAAAGGAAATGAAGGAGAAGATGTAGTTGTTGCATTTGAAAAGTTCGGTAAAAAGAAATTTTTGTCCGCAATATTAGGAAATGTAAATTTTGATGGAAAAGGGGCATCTGTCATGCCAGACGGAATTAACACATTGTTTTTTTTCACACTTCTTTTATTCGCTTCAGAAGACTCACCATTTTTTTCATGGTTAACCGTTAATTTAGATGATGAATTTTCACCTTTTCCGTTTGTAATCACGGGTGTTGGTTCTAATTCTTCAATTAAATCCTGGCTGGGTTTATTTGCTAACATTTCTCTTAAAACATCTTCAGCAATGGCAGCCGGTATCGTGTATTCAGCTTCATCAGCTAAAGTTGATTTTATTTCTTTTGATGTCTTTTTACGGATAGATTCGTTTTTTTTTGTGTTTATTGATACATCTTCAACGCTTGAATTAGAATTTTCTTCATAGTTCTTAGACAATTCATAATGAATTTCTTTAGCATTATTCTTCACCGTCGTAGCTTGCACGACTGATGCCGAGGGCATGCAATCGGAAGACGAGGGATCTCTAACTGACAGACTTGCAAGTGAACTTGCGAGTGAGTTGTCTGTAAAATCTATCGTAGAAGTGGTTAGGCGTATGGTATAATTGTCACTCTTTTCCATGAAATCCATGTGACCATTTCCATCTGAAGTGAAAGACTTTCCTTTTTCACTTAGGATTCCACCGGGATCTGTATCGTTGGGTGGAGAATTTGAACCATTTCCTTTCATATGTGAGTCCATAGAGAGCGGTAAGAAACCATTATCATGGTGAGTCTGAGATTCCGAAGAAACAACGGTAATTGTTGCTTCGGTAATCACAGAGTTTTCCACAGTAGAAGGATCTTGTGAACCGTCGTCATTTTGTTCGTCCACAAACTTGTCCTGTGCTTGTCCCATGATGATTTCTTTATGCGCCCCTGATGAGGCGTCGATTGAAGACAATTTGGCGGTTTCAAAGAAAAATTTGATGGGAAAATGATGATTTGTACGAAAACACAAAGTCAGTCAATAAACGAACCGAGAATGTGTTCGAAATGGGTTGGGTTTTTGGCAAATTATCTTTAGTGCTCGTAATCGTTTATAAGAACTAGAGACCAACCTTATATTACAGGAGAATTTTAGATATGTATGTACGTATTTTCGACTATTAATTATTCCAGGTGTCACACAACTTTATACATAAACGTCATAAATTTTTAAAAGTGTTTTTTTGATATTTAAGATACGTATGAACGATGTGCATACGTATCATGAATCTGGCCCCTGTACCTTATAATATGTCACGTAAAGAGCTTAGATTAGAGACTACCAGTTAAAAGGTAACACGGGTGCATAGGAAAAAACCATTATATTAGCCATAATTCCGTCTATGATATTTCCAAATTTGTGAATTATAATTCCTGGCGAAAATAATAGCCGTTTTTTGTCACGTGAAAACGTGTGCTAAGTAAACAGTTTTGTTTTCTATAAATTTATATGTTTGTTCATTTTGTTTTCTTAAATTAGTTAACATTGAAAATTAAATAAAATAGATTACTAATTAATATCTTTTTTAAAATGTCAAGTAAATATTTACTTTATTAAAATTAATGAAAAATCATATGCTTTTATTCTTAGTATCCTTAATAATATAGTATATAATTTTTTTTTTAACTCATAATCATGGCATGTCTTTATTGAAATATTGAGAAATATCTAAATATTTATAACTTTTTACAAAGTGACTAACTCATCATTATATATTATTAGTTAAAAAATCACATTACTTAAAAAATATGAGAAGTCCATTAAATTAGTTTGGACTAAACAAAACTAAGTCTAAATTAGGTACTCTAAGTCAGATTTAAGAAACAATATTATGTTCTTCTAGTAGCTTGGTATAATGTCTTTAAATCAACTAGAGTTATTGCCAACAGTTTATTACTGTCAATTATCTCTAAAAATAATGAATTGCTAAAGTTGGCATTGAGAAAAAAGAAAAGAGGGAATACAATTCAAAACTTTTCAAAAGGTTCTTGCTTCATTTCACAGTTTTCTCTCGAAAGGGGTTTGCCTAATTGGAATGTTCTCTAAGCTTCATAATATTTGAGAAACTTAGTCATTCTGGAAAATGACTTCAAGAAGAATATTTGAGGAACTTATTCTTCTGTCGATATATGGATTCACTTATTGCTAGTAAAGCCAATGCCATATTACAAAAGAGTTTGCCTGACTGGAATAAAGAAATCTTTTCAAGAACTTTGCTGGACTGGAATAAAAGCTTGGAAACTTCTGTTTTTATCCAAGAAAACCTTTTTATCATCTGAGGAACTTAATGAGAGATGGAAGTTGGATTTTTTATCCTACTTGTCACTTGCCTTTTGATATCATAATTGTTTTATAGAGGTTGAACATATATGATTGAAGAAAACACTTTTTTTAGAACTTTTTTTTCTATATCACCAATAATATATCGAAACATGTGAGTATAACTAATAGGAACTTGTTTACATTTCAAAAACTAACATGTTTCATGTTAGCCAATCACCTTTGATAAGAATTTATGTTATCCAAAATTCAGGATTAAACTGAAATAAGCATAATTTTTCAGAAAACCGTAAACATAGAAGTTCTAGAAGGGCAAGATAGTCAAAAAAAGAGAAAATAAACCTTTTTACTGTAGAAAATCTCTATAAGCCTCTTGCTTCAAGAATTAAAAAGATCTTTAGGTACTTCACAGACAGTTCTTCTTTCTTTGAAAACTTTCTTGTCATTGATATCAAAGGTACTACTTGAATTTTCTTGATTACTGGAAGTCAAGTTTTTGAGAAAAAGATTTATAACAATAGAAGAAAAGTAAAAATGATTCTAGAAGTCATGCTTCAAGTTGTTTTAAGGAAAGTATTAAGACTTTATTAGTAAGAAAGTATAAAAACTTCTTGCAAATATCTTTTTTGTGTGTGATCAGAGGATCAGCAGAAAGAGTTTTTTAGATTTCATTAATTATTATTACTAAATAAATTATTATTATCAATTATTTTATTAAATTATTAAAATATTAAAAAATTATAAAAAGAGATAAGGTTAAAAAAATATATATTTGATATATTGCAAAAAAATAAAAATTTAAAAAATAAAATCTAATTTTTTTTAAACTACTAATCCAACTTTGCTTTATTTAAATTTAAGTAGAAATTGCATATATATAATATATTTAGTTACTTTTGTTTATTAGATAAAATTTAATAAGGAAATATCTATCTTATGGTTTACTGCTATTTTTTAAAAAGATCAATATATTAAGATTGAATTAGCATATATAAAATTTTGAATAAATAATAAGAGATTATAATTTCTTTAATATATTTGTAAATGTATTTATTAATAATATCAATATACTATTCTTTTATCTTTTCTTTTTTTTCTTTTCTTTGAACTAAAATATTTTTTATATTGTTATATTTTTAAAGTTTATGGATTTTTTTATTATATTATATTATTATTTCTATAATAAAAAATATTTATATTTATTATTTCATATCTTTTGAAAAAATTTATAATTCTTAAGTTTATTTTTATTATATATTTATTTTGAATACTCTTGTTTAAAATTAATTCTTTTATTTTATAAAAAATATTTTTTAGTATATCTTTTTTAATTATATATTTTAAAAATCCCATAAAATATGAGTTTCATATTGTTAATTAAAATTTTTTATTCTATTTACTATATTGAATTTTAAGTTATTCCTATAATTGTATATATAATCAATTTCTTTATTTTATATTTTTATATTTAACAAATGAAAAGAAGAATGTTTGTTTCTTCTTATTGTATTTAATATATTTATTATTAATATATGGATTGGATAATTTGTAATATAGTATCATTACAATATTTTTACTGATCTACATTTTTTCAAAAAAATTTTTTTTTGATAATTTTTTTAAAAAATTCAAAAAAACTCTTTTACACAAGAACAAGCCTTAAAGGATACAACTATTCACTTCTAGGCAGCAAAATCTACTTTATAACAATAAGAAAAGAGTTTTATTTACCTTGAAAGATAAATATTTCTAAATCATTTTTGCTTTTAGGAAGGAGAAAAAACAAAAACAAACTGATTCACAGTAGGCTTCTTGAAATCCAACCTCAATTCTACAAAGCTCTTAGTTAGGCCAATACAAATTAATATCTTTCTAGGTACTAAGAGAAGTCTCAGAAGCAATAGATTACACTGATAAATCAGCACAACCTCAAAACTAACTAAAACCCAGGAGGATATTCAAGTCTCTTTGGTCAAATGCTAAAAAATCACAACAACACAACAACCCTAGATCAACTAATTTATATCATGCAAACACGAACACGTTAACTTTCTATTTAGTTGACATGTATCAAAGCAAGCTGATCAATCTATAACAAAATAGTAGAATATGACAGATCAACAAATTAGAACATGTGTAATCAACTAGCATGTATTATCTAAAACAAAATCAATAGTTGATTACAGTCATTATATGTTAATAAACAAATACTGGACATGTAAACACATAGAAGTCATGTGTCATAGACTCCCTAATATCAATATAGTAACTTATTACTATATACATTAAATGAAAAAATAATATATAACAGTATTTATCTGATCACGTGGTTAAAAAACACTTATACAATAACAACACATATTAACAATAATCAGGATTTTGGAAAAAAAAAATGAGCTATTGAAAGTATTGGGAAAGATAACATCTCATCAAGATCTTCAGCAAGTACTCTGGGAAACAAGAATAATATAACATGAGTTGAGATTAACAATAACTAATCAACCTCATATCACTACTAAGTCAATACATGTTTCTTTAATATTAGATAATATTATTGTCAATCTATTGAGAATAGATCCATTGGTAATGATAAAAGAGTGTATACTGCAGCAATATATCCTTAATCTTTGGGAAAAGGTGCAAGGTAAAAAAGAAGATTTGGAAGTACCTAATACTAGAAAAAAAAGTGTATAATATGTTTACAAGCAAGTTAGTAATACCAGTATCAAGCTCTAATTAAATTGAAGTTCTAATGATAGAAAGTATCCAAATGAAAGTTCAACCAACTTTTACAGAACTTGAAGAAGCACACTCTATTAAAGAAGTCATAATGGAGGATAGAGAAGTGATAAAATAAATAGAAACAGAAGTGTTAAAAGAAACAATGCAGGGAAGCTGTATTACAGACAGTATATCTTATAATATAAGCAATAGGATTCAAAGGACAACAGCAAATCTATTCTTCATAAAAAAACAAGGATCAATCAAGGTGAAGGTACTTCAAGTCATGTTGCCAGAAAAAAATAAAAAAGAGTGAATTATATATTTCAAGGAGCTTTAAAAATACCTAAGTAAATAAATCCCTTCAAAACAGAATTTATTAATAGCAACCATTGAATCACATTTAGCTTTGATAAAGAAGAAGATGCAGCAAAATATCTAGAGACTGTTAACAAAAAAAAAGCTGAGAACTTTATATCTAGAAGAATGACAAAGATATGAGCACATGATTAGCCTTCCAAAAATATACACAGAACAAAAAGTTCTTCAAGTCAGAAAGCTTTCCATTAGCTAAAAATAGATCAAAATATATCACATTAATAGATACAGATCACAAGCTTGGCAAACGTGTAATTAAACAAACAATGGAAGAATTTGGAGAAATTATTAATATCCATGAATATAGAATATCTTTTTCATCAAAAATAGTTCAAAGTTCACCTTTATGCTTACTGAGAATATATTAACTTGGACAAAGAATGGGTGATCAAGATAAAATCCACTCAAGTATGGTCTGTGATAGCCCACAAGGAATAAGATGATCAAGAAATTACTCAGATTTTAAAAGAAAGAAAGAGATACTTTTTAAGACTTTATGAAGTTAATGAATTATCTATAGAATCTATAGAAGAAGCCTTAAGTCATATAAAGGTTAAGATCTTTTATATACCAAAAAACAAGATCACCTTGATATCAGAAAACTATGCAGTAGTATACTTTGAAAATGAAAAAGATCTAAGAGAGGTATTTCAACACCAAATAAAGATTGACAATCAAAAGCTAGAATGAAGTGCAATGAATCATTATCATCACAAGGTGTCAACTGATATGGCTAGGTCAAGCAATATATATATAATGATTAAAGAAGCAAGAGAACAAGATTGCAAAAGTTGAGATAAAGTAAGTAGAGATAAAGAAAGCAATAAAAATATAATAACAACTGAAAAAGAACTATACCAGTAGTAAGACTCAGAAGAAACAATAGCTGGTCAGAAAATAGGAGAAGCACAATAGGGTCTATATCACTAGTAGGGATCACAATGGATCAGATCAAATTGGATTTTAGGTTAATCTAATCTGAATTCAATTGGATCAGTTTTTATTTGATCTGATCTATAACTAAACAGATTTATTTTTATATGATCCATATTCATTTGATTAATCCGATATTTTTTTAACCATGTTTTTTTTTTTTTTTTTTTAATTTATTTATTTGTTTTTCCCTACCTAATGTTTACTTGCCATTTTTAAGTTTTATATACAAATATTTAATTAATAATTTATATTTTTAATATTTAAAATTTATTGTCATTCATAATCATTTCCTTCTAA
>CAJVPT010002817.1:0-16648 GCA_910592055.1 Acaulospora colombiana
TACTTCAAGTTGTTTTAATAAAAGTATTAAGACTTTATTAGCAAAGAAGTATAAAAACTTCTTGTGAACATCTTTTTGTATGTGGTCAGAGAATCAGTGGAAAGAGTTTTTTTTTTTGAGAAATAATAATTCTATTTAAAATAATAGATTTTTTGAATCTATTTAAGATATTATTTATTATTATATTCTTTTGATTTTTCAACATTGCTTGTCATTTAATATTAAATTGATTAATTACTTGTTGTTTATAAACATTTGTTAGAATTCTTATGGTTGTTTTGAACTTAATTAGGAAGTTCTTTATTATTGTCTTCCATATTGTTAAGTCTGAATTTGTGTTGTTGATAGGGATACCTTTTGAAGTTCTTCATATAGTTTTAATGATATTTTTTTTATTGTTGTGATTATTGAGTTGATATTAATTGTAGTATATATGGTAAGTTTGTGTTGAAGTTGTTAAAGTTAAACAGGAGTTTTGAGATTATTTTGGTCAATTCTAAGATTGTGATTCTTACAGTATAATTTGATTTTTGTTATATGTATTTTAGCTAATTTATAAAGAATATATATGAACTTGTTTTACTTGTGATCTAAGTTGTTATACTGAAAAATATTTTAATTAATCACAATGAATTCTTTGATCTGATATACAATTTTTCCTATGTAACTATAGAAATATGGCTTTAATTAAATTTATAATTTGGCATATATTTTGTTTTTAAGGAGGCTTTGTCCAGTTGTTAGGCTTCTAATTCAATGATAAAGCCTGAATAATTATTATTGTTGATTTCTTTAATTTCATATAATATATATACTTCTCTTGATTACTATATTGAAGATGGACGAATCCATATTTGATTTATTTCACTTTAGTTTTATTTATTTTGCCAAATAAATTCTTTTCTCAATAGATTATATTCTCTATATACAGTATATCAATAAACCCTTGTTCCAATATGTATTTGATATATATAACATTGAAAGTAATTAAAATTTGTTTTCTATAGATATTGTATTTATTTAGGCTTGAGTTATTTACTGCATAAAAGTTTCCTGCAACTATTATTGGATAGTTTTTTGTTTTAGCTTCATTGATCCATTGTTTTATCTTGTGAAAAGTGTTTAATTATTTATTGTTAAAACTATATATTGAAAAGTATACTTCTATAATTCTGACTTTTTGTTTATTAATAAAGGCCATGTTCATTGATAGAATATGTTTTTAATAGTGCTGATATTTGAAGATTTATTGTGCAAGTTGATAAATAACATAATACTAATACTGTGTCTTAGAGTTTGTGCTTCTTTATGAATTCAAAAAGATTTGTAACTGCAATATGTCTTATTTTAAGGATTGTAAAATACTATTTGTTTCTGTTGTAATGATAATATATCAATTGTTGATACCACAAAGTTCAAACCAAGAATTTTTTTTGAGATCTGTTGATATGTTGCAGATATTATGAATAATAATTTTTCAAAGAATATACATGTAGATATAGAGGATGAGTTATTTAAAGTGTGATTGTCTATATTTAATATATTTCATGTAAGAAAAGAGATATTGTTTGTATTACTTCTTGATTAGAAGAAAATTGAAAAGTATTATTATTAGAAAAGAGATTTTGGATGATTGTCAGTTCAAAAAGAGATGATGTAATTACATTTATACTGTCTAATCATCTGTTAAGTTATATATAGATTTTTGCTTAATCTTGTCTTATTTTTACAACTGGGCTTTCATGCTCTTCTTTTCTAGGAGATATTAAAGAATATACTCATGATTTTTTTATTGATTGATCTGTTATCCCTTTCATTCTATAGTTTGAGTTCTACTTTATATGTATGGTAGTAGTAGTTGTCATCTTTAAAATGTTCTATATGCTTGTCTATATAGATAAGTTTAAATTTTATATTTTTAAGCTTCTATCCTATTTTTTGATAGCTATTAGAATATTGTGTAGTGAGATACTTTAAATATTGTTGGTGATATATCTGATAAAATTTATCACTTTTATATTAATATGGTTTGTGGTTATATTTCTCTGCTTTACAATTTCAACAAAGAAAGATTTGTTATGATCTCTTTGTAAGATTTATCTTTACAAGTTGATAAAGTATCCACTGGATTTATATTTTTAATAAAGATATTCAAATTCTTAGCATTTTCTTATTTCTTAATTTATAAAGATTGTTGCTTATTTGAATTAGACAATCTTTGATTATATGTTCAATATTAGAGCAGAGGTTATATACTTTAGTGTTTAAATCTATCTATATGAGTTTGGTGTTTTCAAGTTTTGCAGAAAAAGTCTTGGCAGCTTCCAAGAGTTTATCTGTTTTAAAGTTAAGAATAACAAATCTTTTTCATTGATATTGAAAGATTCTTGAAATATAACATGTTTGAGTTTAATTTGATTAATTATTTCTTTAAGATTAAAACCTATAATATTTGAGGAAAAATTGATTAGTTTAATTGTATATCTATTTTTTTATGTTTTAATTTAGTAAATGTTATGAAAGAAGTAAATGCAAATAAAATCTTTTTTGAAAGAAATTGTTCATCTGACTTGAATTTTCTTATAATCTTTTTAATTTTTGTATTCCACTATAACTGTTTGCTATATGTTAATTGTTTGCATTTTGAAAAATTGAATTTCACCAAATTTAGTAAAGGCTATATGTATCTTATTGTATATAACATTACGTGAAATATCATATACTTAGATACTTTTGTTTTTGATTGCAATATTGTCATATATAAATATTGCTATCATATAAATAATGGTATTATTATTGATGGTAAGATTTTCAGCTTTATTTATATTTTTTTCATTTCTAAATAAAGCAGTGATCTGTTTTACATCTTGTAAGTTGTTAACCTTGATGTATAAAAAAAATTAAAATTTGACAAAGTGATTTGTTAAATTTAGGATTTTACTATAATTATCTTTATTAAGAACTTTTTTGATAGAAACTAATCATTTGAATTTTTTTCTTCCATATTCAACTTGCCAGTTAATTGGAAGTGATCTTGCAATAGGCTACCTATTATTTTTTTTATTTTTTTTTTTTATTATAATGTTGAGTTTAAATTCTGTTTCTTTATATTAATTGATTTCAGAGTTTGTTTCAGAGTGAAAATCTCTAGAAGTAGAAGAAGTGCTATTTTGATTATTTGTATATTCATATTCAATATTGAAGATTCTATTTAAGATCGAACCAGTATCTATTTGTTTTGTTGAGATATATATAATGTTATTAATAGTAGCTAAGAGATAGCTTTTACTCCTTTTTCCTCTGTCTCTTAAATTTTTATTGCAAAGTTTTGCTAGTTTTAAATACAATTTCTTGTATTACTTGAAACAGTGTTTGAGTAATGTTGTTATTGTTAAATCATTCTATATTGTGCTCGAGTTTTGGATAACATAATAATCTAGAAAACTCTTTATAAAGTCAAAGAAAATGGAGAAGAAAATTGTTTAAAAAGAAAATTTTCTGAAAAAAAGAATTTACAGAAAAGAGTTTTTTTTTTTCAAATGAGTTAGTGTTATATTATAAATGTTTATAATTTATTATAAATATTATTTTAATTTTTCAATAAAAATAAGTCATTGTGATATGATTGTGAATTAACAAAAAAAAAATATATTAAAACTTAATATAAAATAAGATCAAATTTTATAAAAAAAAGTAATTAAGAGATTTTGTTAATAATTATATAAAATTTTTAAATAATATAAAAAAATTGATATATTGCTATATAATAAAGTAACAAATTACTTTCAAAGTTATACTTAAAATAATAATTACAAAAACAAGTAAGTTAATTAGAATTTTTGATTTTAACAATTCATATTGTGATATATATTCTATACTTATTTAATAAAACATATATGACTAGCTTGACGGAGTATTAAAAAAAAAATTAATATATTGATATAATCAAATTAAAAAAGATTATATAATAATAAAAAAAAGTTAAAATATATAAAATTTTTAGAAATAAAATTATTGATGAAAAGATAAATAAAAAAAAAATAATAATTCTATACTTAAAAAAATTGATAAAAAAAATATATTATAAAATAGTATATATTTAAAAAAAATTATTAAGGATAAATAATATAAGTAAAAAATAGTTCAATTTTTAATCCATTTAACAAAATTTAAAAGATTTGTAACAATAATTTATAGATGTAAAATTTTATAATTAAAGAATAATCCAATTTATAAAAAAAGCAAAATATTATTTTTTAAGTTATATTTAAAGATAATTGATTTTAATAATTGATAAATAGATATATAAACGTTTTTTAAATTGTAAATATTTTTTTTTAAATACACAATAATAAACAAGTTATATTAATCTGATGATATATTACAAAAATTAATTAAAATTATATATAAATACTAAATCTAGATATAATATTTTTTTAATTAACTTATCTTAAATTTATTAGTTTTTTATTTTTTAACAATAGATTATATTTAATTATCAAAATAAAAAAAAACTTGTCATATAATAAGGTAACTTTAGTATTAAAATTAATTAAATATTTTATAATATTTTTATTTTTTGTAATTAATTGAATTTTGATTATACTGTATAGTAGTCAATAAATTTGACAATATTACTTTACAATAAGTGATATTAAACTCAAAAACTATATTTGATAATAAAAAAATATTATCATTATATCATTAATTTATATAGTAGATTATAATTTTATACTTACAGTATAAATTATATATGATATTTAAGATAATATTAAAAATTTATAAACATTTTTTGTTATAATTTAAGGTATACTATAAATTTATATTTTTGATAAATTAAAATTTTAAAATATATTGTACATGCATATAATTTCAAAATCACAGTATATTTTATTTTATTCTTATTTTATTTTTTGCCTTTTACGAGCATAGCTTTTTCATGGTGCTTGATTAAAAAAAATATAACGATCGAGAAAGTCACTTCGCATTCAGAATATTTATTAATTTAATGAGTTCTTCGTTTGGTAATAATTCTGAGGATTCAATAAACCAAAAATTATCGATTTAAGTGCAAAGTACCACATCATTCAAGTCATGTGAGGTAAACCATCAATCCTACTATAAATATGTATGTTTTTTGACGACCGACGAACTCGGTGCTGGCCTTTGAGGGTCTATGTTGCTGATATTCAAGCGAACAGTAAATATTATTGGGATCCACTCTGAGAAGTAGTGATAATTTCATTTTGACGGATATGCACGTTCCCAAGCTGTCGAGAAATTCATTAACAATAATATTCTCATCTACTGGTTTAGCGGTTTTGATACGATTTTTTCTTTAATAAATTCAAATATATTTACTGGGTTTTCACGATATCTAAGATACGTATCTTCGGTTATTCATTGATTAATTCGAATTCCTCAAATGTTTAATTTCTGGAAATTTGACATGAAGTCTCTCGAGACCTTTCGGAATCCTGATAGCCGAGATAAGTGTCAACAGTTAATTTCGTAATTTAAGAAAATAATATCACAATAATAATCAAGGGAGAATGTATATCAATCTGCTAAAGTTTATCCGGTCGGCAAATAAACACTTACAGTATAACAATAGATACTACTGTATAAGTTGAAAGTAACATGTTACACATTATGCTATCCTTTATTTATCCTAGTCGGATATCTACATCGAGTGAAATTTCCGAATCATGAGGAAAGATCGATACATAGTCAAAATCGAACTTCGATTTCCGGTTTATGGTCTATATGCCGGAAATAAGATCCATATTTAAACAATATTTTTGTTTCTTTTATTCCCAATTTATTTATACCTTCATGGTTCATTTTAAAATGAATTTATATTTATTAATGTAAACAAGTGGTATTGGGAATGAAAAAAACTCCCGCCCATGTCATAAAAATTCTCAACTTTCTATTTCTCATTTTTATGGTCTTAATTTAAATTTCAAAAAACCCTCTTTTAATTAATAATAACAGCATTATTATAAAAATTTTTTTGAGTTTGCTATTTATTCTTATGCATATAATAACTTTTTTTTTAAAACAAAAACCATTTATAAGAAATCATTAAATTATTTTTTTTGTTATTTAAACAAATATTAATATGTATATTTATATTTATATTTAAATAAAAATTTTTTTATTTTATGTACATGAAATTATATTTAAAGATTATACAGTATATGACAAATATTATACATCAAAATATCTTTTATAATTATATCATATAAAAATCGATATATATTTTTAAACCATTTATAATAATAAAAATAAATCATTTTGTATAATAATAATAATATTTTTTGAATAAAAATTATTACAGATTTCTTTTTATTTATTGTTTTTTTAATCAGCTTAGTTAAACTCGACTTTTTATTGAATTTATATATAATTATATATAAAAATAATATTATAAAGATATATTTTTAAAATAAATATAAATTATTATTAAAATTAATCTATAATCAATCTATCATATGACTTCTAATTATAATAATATAATATTCTTTATAGATTATTGGTGTCAAATTAATTTTTAACTATTATAAAAACTTATTTACTATATTCTTTATATTTTTAATTATAAATAAGAATCATTAAATCCTGAAAATTGATTTATATTATATTATTTATTGAGATTTTATATTTTAATTAAAAATAAATTTCTAAAATAATTATAAATATTTATTCTGTGAAAGAATTTTAAAACTTTTATATTATAAACAATTAAATCAAATAATTATAAAAAAAAATAATATCCAAATAATTTAAAGATATGTATATAAATTAATGTTGATTTTTTAAATAAAAAAATTTAAATTAAGTTTAATTAATAAAAAATATTGCAATAAGATTTTAATTATATTACTAAAAATAAATTTATTAATTAAAAAATTTTGAAATAAATCAATTACTCAAAATTTGCACATTATATTTTCACATTTAATTATTAAATTATTTAAGTTTTATATATTAAATTAATTTTTAATTATAATTAGTTATAAAATTAATTTTTAATTAAAAAATTTCGACTTTTGATTATAAAATTATATTATATAATCTAAATTTTTTAAAAAATATAATTTATTTTCAATTATGAAATTTTTAATTATAAAATATAATAATAAATTTCAAATTTTTATTTTAATTTCAATATTTTTAAATAGAAAAATAAAATTTAATAAAAAGAAGAATAGTTTCAATAATCAATTTTATTAATCTTATTTTATTTGGATAGTTAATTAGATAGTCATCTATTTGAAGATCTAATAAAATATATAATCAATTAAAAATTTTAAAATCTAAGAAAATAATAACTAGTTTTGAAAATAATATAATTTTTAAATATATTCTATTTATTTAACTTTTTTAAAGAAAAGTAAAATTTTTTAAAAAATTTTTATTTTATTGATTATTATCAATAAATATATTTATTACAAATAAAAATAATAAATATCTATTGATAATTTTAAGAAAATTATATTTATAAAGAGATATATTAATTTTCTTGATATAAATTTTTCTTTTTTATAACTTTTATTTGATTTGAATTAAAATTAAAAATCAATCAAAAAATTTTCTATTTCTTAAGTTCTATTTTGAAAAATAGAAAGGAAGCATTGAAAGAAATTGATAATTAATATCTATATTTTATAATGTTTTGAATTTGCTTTCTACTAGATTTAAACTTTAGGCCTTGTAAAATATAATCTAGACAACGAATCTCATTGTGCAATTATAAATAGTTCCGATTATATACAGTAACTTAAAAAAAATTCATAATATCAATTCCAAATATGACTTATAATAAAATCAATTGATTTTTAAAAAAATAAATGAGCGGCGAATAAATATTTTAGTATACATATAAATTAATTCTGTCCCTAAATCTACTGTAACCAATTATTTGATTTACATGCATATAAAAATACACTAAATAATAATAATAGTAAAATTTACGATTTTTCATTCAACTTCTCAATACGATTTAATTGAAATATACAGATCGAAAGAATGATATTCATTGTTGCCAATGTGATTTAGGTGTACCATATTTTTTTTCAAATGGTTTCCTTCCATTATCGAAAAAAATAGTTTTGAAATCTTAATAGCCGCGAAAACTTTCCATATACTTGATATTGTTGCAAAGTACGGTATTGCCTTTACATGCAAAATCATATATTTGCATTCGAAATTAAAATAACAGAAAAAGGAAAAGAAAAATGACAACCGATATTTATTGTTTTTCAAAATGGGGAATATCACATGAAAGAAATCAATTACTAAAAAATCAATACAATTAAGCCGTCGAATTTTAATTGACAAAGTTTAATTATTTAAATTTGAATATTTTTTAAAAAAGGAGATTAAGAATTCTTTTTTTTTTTTTTTAAAAAAAAGGAGGATCTTGTGTATTCTTGCTATGGTTCCTACCGTATCGTATACTTGAATGTTGTGGGTCTCGGGAAAAAATCTAAAACTTCATGCTCCTATAATTTTGCTTAGAAATGATGAATATTACTATAAAAATTTTTGTTCCAATAAAAAATCTTGTATTAAAAATTCTACACCAATCTTATTATCCTGTACATGTTGGTTGGTTTTAAAATCTCCTTTTGAATATATGAACTTTTAATGTGCTTCATATAATTCATTTTCTGATCCTTTTGTAGAGATAAGATAATAGATTCTGAGTCAGACAAAGATTGTGTAAATAATTTTTTTCGTCATTATCTTTTTTTTTTTTTAACCGAATCATTTAATTTATCATTATTTCAGTTTGAAGAAATTTTTGTTTTTTTTAACTATTCCAAGAAAAGTTTCTTGATTCCAATTTTTAATTATGCCAAGAAAAAGACGAACAATTATCTTAGGTCATGGACTTGCATGATGCACGATGTGATTATTCGATCGTACACAAGCAAATTGCAGTGTTTTAATGCCGAAAGTTTAATTGTTTGACGTGAATGGTCACAAGGCGTGCAGAAGAATGATAAACAATAGCGATCGGCCGTGTCTCGCGTCTCCTGGACGAAAAGTTGAATTCGCGTAATAGATATTGCGAACATTAAAGTCATTCGGTTGATTTGGCATAATTGATCAGATCTTATCAAATACAATAATTCTCTCCGAACACACAATTATTATATTGTGAATAAAGTATTCAATTTATTTTATAAGATAATAAGATAAATAAATATAAATCACCTTATAATCACAATCACCAAGAACTCGTGCCTCTGAAATTCAAAGAGGAAGAAGTTGCTTTCTAGGAAAAAAATATTCATACATACGGATTTAGTAATTAATTTGAAATTTGACTTTTTTTTTTTTTTTCTAGAAAAAAAAATCGCAGCTTACTATCTGTCGCACGTTAAATGCACTCTATAGAGTATACCTTCCCATTATTTAATACAAATTTTCCCCATAGCCTTTTAACGTTATTCTACGTTTGAATTTGTTTTATTATTATTTTTTTTTTTTTCGTAGTTTTTCTTTTCTTTTCTGTCTTCTTTGAAACTTCTATACTTCTTGAGTATCATAATCATAACCTTTTCGTGTTTAGGTAGTCCGTGAAATTAACCATGAAGATCTATCGACTCCTTGACACGGCTGTTGGATGCCAAAACTGCCAAGAAGACACAATTCAAAGCTTTGTTCGTAAGGACGTAAATTCTTTTCGCCCACCTTCTCCAGAGGACGATGAAATGGATTCGGCTATCGATGTTCCCGTCTCCACCCCAGAAAATCCTGTATCCTTTCTAGGCCTCCGTTCTCCTTCTTTGTCGCCGCCAAATCAAAAGATCCCTCCTCCTCTCACTCGAAAGGAGGATTTGTTGCTTGACAACGCTGACTTATGGGAACAATTCTACAAGGTGGATAACGAAATGATTATAACAAAATCGGGAAGATGTATTTTTCCTTTGCTAAAGTTCAACCCCGTGAGTCTTGATTCGACTGCTCGGTACACCTTTGTTCTGGACTTCACTCAGGTGTCCCCGAGTCGGTATCGCTTTAAAAAGGGCGATTGGGTTTCCATCGGCATTGACAAACGGAAATTCTCTACGAGCAGTAAAAATGGGAAGCCGATAAGGAATGGTAAGGTCGATGGTCGACCTTATACACATCCGGATTCTCCTCAATCGGGTAGGCTATGCAATGAACGAGAATGTCACCGAAAACTCTCAAGCTCAATTTACCAATTTTAATATAATAACAAACTCTATTCCTCCTCCTTTTTTCGCTAGGAGCGTATTGGGCGCGCTTCGGTGTGTTCTTTCCAAAAATTAAGCTTACCAATCGTCCACGTCATAACCTATCGTCCTGCAAATCGGGAAAACGCGGTCCACGGGTCAATGGAGAGAATGAAAGCGCATACGACCTTCCTGATGGTCACTTTTGTTTGACCTCCTTTCACAAGTATCAACCTCGTGTGAGAATGATAAAACATTCCTCCTCAACATCCCGAGAAGACAAAGAATTGATCTTCACCTTTCGAGAGACTACATTCATTGCAGTCACTCACTATCAAAATGACGCGGTGAACACACTCAAGAAGAATTATAATCCTCACGCGAAAGGCTTCAAGGATATGGAAAATCATTGCCCGATCGGGGGATACTCGGAAGAGTCGGATAACGAAGTTGATAGTAACGGAAAGATTTCCCCTCAGGGAGAAACAACACCAACACCTTCTCACTTCGCCACTTCTCCAAGTCAATCAACAAGTGACTTGACTTTGGACCATTCAACCTTGATGTCGATCAATGAACCTCCCGAATTCTCTAATCGCACTGGACCAAATGGTTTGAGACGGTCATCGACCAAAGGATCTCCGCCACGTCAAGTTACCATCAATGATCCGGGTAATCGCGTAAAAGTTGTGAAGAACATCCCTTTGGCAACGAACCAGAAGCAAAAAGTCGAGGCACCACCTCCCATTGCCATTCCCATCGGAGGCAGTTTGTTGGATGTGCGCTCAAGCCCCAACCCAACTACGAATTTTACCGCGGAAGGCACACCAAGGTTTAACGGGTCAACCCTCACGTTACCCGAAGGCATGGTCGTCCAAGGTCTTCACACGCCCATCACTCCTTTCGGATCCATCGTTTCCGCCAACGAATTTCCTTGGGATCGTAGTCCCCCCTTTGATAACGAAAGAAGCGAGAATATCTCAACACTTGATTTAAAGTCCAAGCAGTTGAATTTTCATGCATCACCCGTGACACCTGTCACACCGGAGAACGATTACTTCTCAACCTCAGCCTCGACCAATGTCTACACGTGCCGTCTCAAACACGCAGAGAATGAAAATAGGAAATTGAGGGAGTTTATTCGGGAAAGGTATGGCGCAGAGGCCGAAAAGGAAGCTGATGTGGTGGTCGCTTTTGGAAGCAATGATGAATCACACTAGTGATTAGGAACCGAACGTATCTTGACCATTTACTCATAACCCTCCAAAAATCTTTCTTCGGAATGAATGTATTCGCAATTTTACTCGGAACATTGATTTGGATCTTCCGACAATTTATATTCTCAATGAAAAAAACAATTTATGCAAGATTACCCTTCCTAACTGCTCCATTTCTACTACTTCCATAGCTATTGACCCACAAATCATTCTTTCTTTTTTATTAAAAATTTTCCGCCAAGATTTTAAGCAAACTTTCTTGTGTACCTTCTTTTGTCATACTCGAACTTCATATTGAATCAGAAGAATGGAATGTATATGCATTTTATGTGACGCTTAGTAATAATTTGAGTGCGTAAGTTTCTCGTGGGAAAAAAGAAGTTGATTCCTTTTCAAAGGGCGCATATGCCCTCATATGGCACGTATTCAAACGAAGTGTTTATAATTGTCATCAGGATTGTAGGAAAAAATATTGCCAAATTTGGCATCAACGTTTACGCTGAATAAGTCCGACGATTCCAATTTTGTAAATCGACGCTGTATTACTAATTAATCGTACGATTGCGTAAGTACGTACCTCACGACACGCTGGTGCAATACCTATCAAAAGAAAAGAAAAGAAAAGAAAAGAAAAAGAAAAAAAAAAAAAGTATAAAAAGCCCGCTCTCCATTCATCTTGTCACCAATATCATTAAAGTTCTTTAAAAATCACCATCGATTAGTTTAAAATCCACGAGGTCTCTTTATCCTTCACGATGGCCACCAATGACATTCAAGCGTACCTTTTCCCCACGCCCAACGCCAAGAAAGTTACAATAGCCCTCGAGGAACTTAACATTCCCTACGACGGTCACTTTGTTAACCTTAGAAAAAAAGAACAATTCGCTCCCGAGTTCTTAAAGATCTCACCAAACAACAAAATTCCTGCGGTGTTAGATTTACATCCGCCAAAGGAGATCGGAGAAGGGAGTTTGAGCGTTTTTGAAAGCGCCGCCATCCTCCAATACTTGGCGGAACACAGAGCGGGACCCGGAGCACCAGAGTTATACCCCAAGGATCCTAGAAAGAGGGTCAAGGTTAACGAGTGGTTGGCATGGCAAATTTCCGGGTAGATGAATCATCTATTTTTTATTGGTGACAAAATGACTGCACACACACGAACTGATCTTACTTGTTTTCATTAAAAAGCCTCGCTCCTACGATGGGTCAAGCGTACAAATTTAAAGATATCGGAGGAGAACCATATACTAAGTATGCAGAAGAAACCAAGCGTCTGTTTCAGGTGTTAGATAAACGCCTTGGCGAGTATCCTTACATCGCCGGCGAGAAGTATTCAATTGGTGAGTGAATGGTGTCAAGTTCAAAGGTGGATGGATGTACGACGAAAGGTCATTCCCTAATTGCACACATCTTCTCCAAACAGCCGACATCGCATCCTACCCATGGGCTGTGTTATATCCTGAAGCCACAAAGGACGACACGCCTTACCCGAACGTTAAAGCTTGGTTAGAACGTGTGGGATCCCGGCCGGCGGTAAAGCGTGGCATTGAACGCTTGGATGCACTCCAGACCAGTGCTTCGGACTAGAAATCTATAAATATTTTGTCGAGTATATTCATTATACAAATATTGCATTTGTACACTTACACGTATGATATCATATAAATAAAGTTTCAAAAATGTCTTCGATCGATCAAGTCCTTTGCGCGTGACCCTTAACTTAAGGCTTAGGATTCGCCTCGCCGTGTGAAACCAAGAAGCCCTACTGAGATCACGCTAATAAAAGCCTTCATTTTTTTTTTTCCTTTCTGCCAAGCAAGCCACTCTTCCCATTGGCAACGACATACAATTCCGAAATGCAAGTGCAAAAGATATAACTCTTAGATTATGCATATGTGAGGTCGTGATTTTTTTTTTCCGTAAATGATGCCATCATCACAGTGATCCCGCAGATACGCACCGTGCGTAAAAATTTAAGCATAGAAGGTTGTTATTTAAGAATGACTGCATCTCGAGTGATGAATAAAGGATGATAATTTCCTTTTGTCGAGACCTTACTGAAACAGGAAAAAGAAAAACCCTTGAATCGGAGTAAAAATAGCGCCCTCTCTATTGTGCCCCGAAAAACTGGTTAGGACGAAAAAAAAAAAAAAGTCAACTACTCGAAATAGGACCCAATGAGAATACGTAATTGGGTATTATGCAACATCCTAAATCCTTGAAAGTTAGAAATGCGTGAACAAGGAAATTTCCCCTTCTTATACTGTACCATGCCGTGTATAATAATAGAGCTCACGTTTCGTCTGCAATAAGATCACGTGCCCGTATACTTGAATTTGCTATTGTTTTTTTTTTTTTTTTTGAAACATAAAAAATATGATCCGATCAAATGTGTCACGCACGTTACATGTACTATTGTTACAACGTAGGAAATCATTCTAAACAAAAAAAATTTCCTAATATTGATTTGAGCTAACTCCGGATGATCACTCTTGATTCATTCGCATTCTATAAAATGCCTCACATTCCAAGCATTTCTTCCTCAACAACAACAACAAAAAAGACTTGGCACATTGATAAAACCAATTTTCACTGGCAAAGTAACTCGGAATTTTCGTATAGTTGAAAGCGTGCACACCTCTCACCTATAGGAAATAAAATAAAATAAAGAAAAAGGCAGATAGCCTCTCCCTACTCTACTCCCCAACTCTTGATAATCATGTCCGAAGGAGAATCGTCAGGAAAGGTGTTTATTATCATTTTGATTCATCGTTCCAGTGTAACAACAGCTGCTTCGGGAGGGCGAATGAACGCGAAAGAATTCCCCGAATTTAACTTGATTCGTCAATTTAAAATGAAATAGTGGCGGCGGATCACATCGTCAAAGTCCTCCGGCACCTTTTTTGCGCTCGCAATCATACAGATGATATGTCTGATCCTGTTACAGGCGAAAATCACCGGTAGAAATGTTTACTTCGTCACAAATGACATAGTCCCCTACTTCAGCAGTAACGGTGCAATAAACGGTACATGTTCAGTGGAGAATATGATATATCCATTGACTTTGTTGTTCGCGGAAAATCTGGTTTTTCTGATCTTTCACGTGATCGAAGTATTCTTTTGCATCAATGCGGTTGGTATCCACGCATCGCCCTCTTGTGACCGATCGACACGCACTAATGAAATAACGTGACGTGTGATAACTTTCAGATAATCGAACGAAGCATGATAAGAATTATCGCCGTGCTCATATTAGAATACGGAACAGGCGTATTTGGAATTGTAAGTAAATCACACTTTATAAACAATCGGGTCAATTGAATGTCGGCTAAGTACAACATCTCTTTGATTATTGCTAGTTACAATTAAGCGAGGCTGAGTCAACATTCGGAGGCATAACGAATAACTGCGCGGGGCTTACTTTCGACACACAATTCAATACCAATGAAGTCATACATTTCGTTGCCGCCTTCGCTTTCGCCATTCTCTTTTCGGTGCTGACATATCCTCTGTTCCGGCAATACGGGTGGTCGGTATACAGGAAAATTAGCATCGACGAGGATTTGATAAGTATGTGCTGCTCATGGGCATAGGGGAAATCGTTTCTGTAAGGGAATCCTTATAATTTACCGTCTCACTATTCGCAGAGGCCTACAGGACAAGATTGATGTTTATCACATGCTTGGAAAAGGTGGCGATGTTTGCTTTCCTATATATTTTCCTCTCGATAGGTGCAATCTTGCCTCTGATCAAGTACTCTTCCACGCTGTCGAAAATATTCTTTTCGCTAAATTTCTTGATACAAGCTCTTGCCCTCGCCTTTGTGCCACTCGCACTTTATGGGGTATGCAATCGTCTACTTATTCCATCGTCACGTTTGATCACATGATACCCTGACAACTAATGGTGAGAATTTTAGGTCACCGAAGAATCGAAACCTGCAATGTTGGGTTTCATGATTTTTTCGTTCTTCATGTTTGCAAATTACGGATATCTGCTCGGCGTGAACGGGGGATCCGCTGCTTCCAACGGTTTTGTATTTTGGCTATGGTTTAGTAAGTATTTGTTGCTACTTTCGGTCGTCCTCGCTGTATAAACAAACCATCCCGGTATTCATTGACATCTCAAATCCCTCTAGCGATTGTATTCCTAATATTGTCCGTGGTAAGTGATTTATTAGAAATCATCATCGGGTTTTGATTTTTGCTACTTCTTGAATAACCAACCAACTTATCGCCACCTTAGATAACTTTTGTGATCTCCATATTCGCATTTTGGAATTTTGGTGAGGGATTGAGAGCAGCGGGTAAGTCCTTGCCAATTATGAAAGTTTCAAACGAGACGGTGACGTAGATTTAAAAAAATTTTTTTTTCATTTCTTCCTTGTGAAAATCATCGACAGTCAATGAGCTAAAACAGCGTGAACGCGAAGAATCCCTATTGCATAAGAGAAGGGTCGGGGATCCTGAAAATGAAGTGTGGCCAGCCGTGGAATTTTAATTACTTTGTTATCTATTAGATAACAGCATATTATCATATTGACGATTATATTTAGATTGATGATTATATTTATTCTCTTTATAAAATTTATGTACATAGTAAATTCATTTTAAAAAATGTAAATAAGTTTTTATGAACCCATCTACACCTTCACGGTAACTAGCGATAAATTAACGAGCGATGAAAAGTGTATTTGTAAATCCATCTCCATTAATCGTGAAGCGATAGATTTGACGCATGATCTACAATACTGTATATCAATAGCATCGAGATTTAGTTTTATTTATTCGATAGGTCTAAATTGTTGCATATCATATGTGTATTATATTTTGCATACGGTATCTATATCACGGAGTGATGGTTTTTAATAGATAGCTTAAACATTTATACAAGACCCGACGTCATATCCGTTATCTTTAGACAACTTACTGTGGAGTAATTTAATTTCTATGACATCAATAGATCTTTTCTTCCCCCAAAGAATCTTGGCTTTCACATACCGAAATAGATGAAAGGGGTAGCCGTTTCGGAAAAATAAAATTCCGCAATTTTAATTAAATTATACATATGCATTTACATATATTTTAATCGAACCATTTATACGCTCTCATATGACCAAGCAAACTTTTTGTGGAAAATACAGCACGTGGATCAAAGAGGCTAGCAAATACACGTCCTTTTCCAATGTATAAAATCGTTAAAATTGCGATCAAATGA
>CAJVPT010002818.1:0-16641 GCA_910592055.1 Acaulospora colombiana
AATTTTTGTAGTTGCCGATTTATTTATGTCATTTTTTTTTGCTGAATTGTTTATTTTTTGCCAAATGTTACACAAGTGGTAGTATTTTTTGCCGAATATTACACGAGTAGCAGTATGCTGAATAATTTTTTTTTGGATAGTGTATATATTTATATTATAATGACTTGCCAGTATATGAACTTCAAGAAGAGACATTAGAACATCTTTTCAAATGTCCAACTACTAAAGAAACTAGAGAAGATATATGACAAAAAGCAAAAAAAAAATCAATTACTATATTTATAAAGAAATTTAAAAATAAGAAAGAAGTTCATTCAATAACTGATAATTATACAAATAAATAATTAAACAAGATCCAGTAATCTAATAAAAATCTTTTCAATACTATTTATAAATATATAGAAGAAAACAAAACCTTTTCCTTGAAGAATTACCTCAAAGTACATTTCAAAATTCCTTTAGCATCTACATAAAACATAATTAATAAGCTTTGTTATAAAATAAAAAAAACTTCAAGAAGGATATCTGGAACAGCTACTGCATTAAAATAATAAAATGGAAAACAAAGCAGAATATTACTGAAAAGGATAAAAAATCTAAAAGACCTAGGTATAGATCCAATACACAAACTATATAAGAGTAGAAAAAATCTTTACTTTCTTAAAAGACTTGAAGAAGAAAGTTTTTAAAAGAAAGAAGAGAAAGAAGTGTATAGAAATTATTAAGGATTGGATTTATTATAGAGCTAAATGGTTTGATTTTTAACTATAAATTGATCTATAGTAATGATATATGAGTAATAATGGATCCTTTAAATCTAATATTATATCCTATAATCAAAAGTTTTATAATTAAAAGTGAATTATATCACCTCTATACTTTAGATTATGGGACATAATTTTTATAACCTAAAGTTAATTTTTTATAATCAAAGTCAATTTTATTACTGAAAATTAATTTTATAACTGAAAATCAATTTTATAACCAAAAATCAATTTAATGTATAAAATTAAGGGCATAAATAATTTGATAATTGAAAATAAGGACATAATTTACAAATTTTAATTAAAAGATCTACCTTAAAAAAATTTCCAATTAATTAATTTATTTTTAGTAACATATAATCGAATCAAAATATAATAATGACTAAATTTTTTACTATGAAAACATTTTTTACTAATTAAATTTATCTCTAATTTTTTTATTTAAAATATTAATATTTATTTTATATATCTTTACAGTAATTATTAAAAACTTATCTTTTTTTTTCATATAATTATTTAATATTTAGTTTGATTGTTTAAAATATAAAATTTTAAAGTTCTTTAATATAATAGATATATATGTCAATAAATTATTAGAGAAACATATAAAGATATTCTATAAAACTTTGTTTAAAATTACAAAACAAACATTTTTTTATTAATAAAAAATATTAACTTACTTAATAAAAATTTATAAAAAATTATAAAATTTGTTATGTATATTTTTTTTATATATTTTTAAAATTATTAATTTTTTTATAACTTTATTAAGTTAATAATATTTTAATCATAAATAAAAAATATTTTTTACATGATTTTTTTTTATAGTTTATTAAAAAGTATCTAATATATTATTATAATATAATCCTGGGAACTCTTTTCACTGATCCTCTGACCATACTCAAAAAAGATATTCGTAAGAAGTTTTTTTACTTCTTAACTAATAAAGTCTTAACACTTTCCTTAAATCAACCTGAAATAACAACTTCAAGAGTCATACTCACCTCCCTTCTTCTTGTAAACAATCTTTTTCAGATAAAAATATGACTTTCAGTAACCAAAGTCATAAAATATCTTTTCTAACAATGGCAAGAAAGTTCTGAAAGGAAGAAGAACTGTAGTGTTACTATCCACTCACCTATTAGAAAGACAGTACAGAGCTTTTCAAATAATGAAAGACTCATCTTGAAGCAACCACCTGCTCTCTTGTTATACTTTGGCTCTAAGAATACTCTTTCTCTGTTTTTCTGGAGGATTTTGCCTATCTTAGTTTGATCCTGAATTTTGAGTATCACAAAGTTTTTCATGCAGTAATTGGCTAGCAGAAAATACATCAGTAAAAAGAATGTAAACAAGCTCCTATTGGTTACCTCATTTGTTTGAATGCATTTCCTCAATATCTATAAGAATCTGGGGTCCACCATAAGTTATATACCAGTTACACAAATGGATATAGGACATAAAAACCATGACGTCATTGACTATATAAAAAGAATAAAACTGAATTATGCTATCTTGGATAGACAACAACCTGGATCTCTCATTCCTTCTGCAGTGAATACAACTATTATACTCAGGGCTAGTATCTTTTTGGAGAGTTTTGATATTCCCATCTGCTTATTAGAACCACTTATAATGATCAGCTAAACAATATTACATCCCTTCAAACAAGACTTGACTTGAACATAACTCTTTTTTTCTTTTTAAAAATTTTTGGTTAAGTGCTAGTGAAGTTAAGGCTCCACATGGGTAGTCCTTAACATTGGTGGTATTAGATATCTCAGGTAAATTCTTGACACATTAGCCCCCTCTTTTTTGAGATAGCAATAAGCCGCTAGGTGGGCTGACCAATAGTTATACTCTAAGGAGTATCAAGATATAGAATAGAAAATTAACATAGTGTAACTTTCATACTTCCTGTTTTTTCATGATTTGTTTCTGTAAATAGATACCTACACTAGATGGTCATATAATTATCTTATTCTAATTGAGTGAGATATAAATATGTAGCTCTTTGTACTATTCATTGATCTATAAATCTCTAGACAGTACAAGTAGTTATTCATTCCAGTTATCCCTAGGTCTTTTGCTTATTCAAATAAATCCTACTCACCTCAATACAAGAATGAGCTAGCATTTAAAAAAAAAATTATTATAATATAATTTTTAATTATATAATCACAAAGTTAGTCTGCCATTATTTTTTGATTTAATTTTTGTAAAAACAATAGCAAATTAACTATTAATATATATTTTTAAAATATTATTAATAAAAAAAAATAAATTCACTATGATTAACTATAAAAAAAATTATTATTATTTTTTTAACCCATAGCCAAATTAGTATGGCATGTCTTTATTATATATAAAGATGGGTTCCTAAAGAGAAAGGTAGGAACAAAAGTCAAATGTCTCTTACTAGAAATTATTAAAATTTTTAAATTAATAACTATAAAAAAACTACTTACAATTGTTCTTTATTATCTAAATCATTGATTTATAACATTTCTTGACTTTTGTCCCTATTAAAGTAAAGAGTTATGAATTTTGTCCCTTAAAAAGGGATATAAGTGATCTATAAAATTTTATATGCTAAATACTTTAGGGACCTATCATTAATTGTATACTGTATATATTAGATATTTACAAATTATTGTAACTTTCATATACTAACTCACTCATTATAAAAAATTATTTCTCTAAATACAACCTAGGGAATAATATTTTACTCCTTTACTAATTTAAATAACTTTTTTAATTAATAAAATAATTGCCTACAAGTTACTATTTTAAA
The DNA here is from genome assembly GCA_910592055.1 of Acaulospora colombiana. NCBI lineage: Eukaryota > Fungi > Glomeromycota > Glomeromycetes > Diversisporales > Acaulosporaceae > Acaulospora > Acaulospora colombiana. Next base: position 3,559 of record CAJVPT010002818.1, read on the forward strand.
TTATTCTAAGTTTTGTCTACGATTAAAAACCAACCCATTTAATTCTATGACAAATCCAATTCTTAATAATCACTATATATTTCTTTTCTTCTTTTTCTTTAATGTTTTCCAGGTTCAGATTTTTCAGAGGTGGTGGGCTACTTTTTGATCCTATTTAATTTATATATTAGATCTGTACTTGTGTCTTTTATTTTTTTTATCTTTTTCAGTAATCTTCTGCTTTTTTTCCATTCTATAACTTTGACACAATGATTATTCCAGATTTTCTTTTTGAAGTTTTTTCACATATTTTGACAGAGCTTGTTGATTATACCCTATATAGTTGTAGATAAGATTTTGAATTGCTCTTTGAAAAAAAATCTCTATTAGATTTCTAAATTTTTTTCAACTATTTATCTATTCAATTGTTTATTATAGGTTGGTTTTTTTCTTTATCTTTAACTTCTTTGCTAATATATTTGTAAATCTTTTCATTTGTTTTCTGTTATATATCTTTCCTGGTTTCTCTAGTAGCTGGATATTCAAAGAGATGTCCTAATATTTCTTCTTGAAGTCCATATATTAAACAAGTGGTTATAGTATACATATCTGGTTTTCTTTTCTTATGTATCTGTAGAACTGAAAGCTTATTATGGATTAGGTTAGTTAGAAAGCTTTTATCTTTGTTGGCCTTGAAAGAGATATTAAAAGTATTGGTTAGATTGAACTGATTCCAAAAGGTTAGTAATCTATAACTTTATTATTTTGGATTTAAAGATCCTAAATCCTTTTTTGTATTGTCCAATCTAATCCAATTCTTTTTTTATTGAATATTTTGATGAAATTTCTAATACAAATCTTTATTATATATTCTCTTTATGTGGTTATTATAAGGATTTTTCCTAGTTCTGGTAGCTAATTCCAAGTTATTGGATTTTCACACCTAGCCTATTTAGCAAGTAAATCTACTTGATTATTAAATATGTTGGTTCTATAGGCTTTGACCTTCAAGATTTTCAAATTTAGATCTTTCTTCTTTACCAGGTCTTTGATTTTATTTTATAGTGGCCAGTTGATAGTCTTTGTTTATCTTCTTATTGATGTCCTAGTTTATAAGCAGATAGATTTCTATACTTTGACTGCTATGTTGTAATCAATATAAATTATAATGGTCATATTTTAAGGAGTAGTATACAATGTAGTAAAAATAGCTAATATTTTAGTTCTGATTGTAAATGGTCAAGTGAAAACTCCTGTTGAAAACTGTTTAGTTACTTTGTTATCCTCTATTAAGATCAAAGCTAAACCCATCTCAAGTTTATAATCTGTTATCTCTTTTTTATAGGAACCATCAGTATAAAAAGTAAGCTGATCAACCATATTTCTTCTGTTATATTTTAGAATACTTATAAATTTATTTTTATGTTCTTTTGTTTGTCTGGCTTGTTCTATTAGTGTGATGTCCCAGTCTTCCACTTGAATTACTATTTAATGATATGTATTTATTTGCTAGTCTATATAATTTCCTAACAAAGAATTTGTCTTCTTTTTTTCAAATTGTTATGTCTATTTAGTTGTGGAAGAAGGTAAACTTGTAATGGAATTATTTCTATTAATTGCACTGTTCTGACTGATTGGAGATGAGTATGATTACTAGCAGAGTCATATACTAGCTAATATGGTGTAAAATAGAATTTATTAGTTATAAATATTGTCTTTCCTAATATATCTGTTAGAGTATTAATATAGACTATCTAGTGTGTTTTTCTTTTATCTATATTTGTTAGAAATGTATTAGTCTACATATTATAAACTGTTCATTTAAGTCTATATAGAAAGTTTCATAAGAGATTTTAATTTATTGTTATCTTTTCATAAACTTTTTTGTACTAGGAGAGGATTGATTCCTTGTATCTGCTAAAGAAAATTTGAATTGCTTTCTATTCTTTAAGTATTATTACAGTAGTATTGAAAAGTTGATCTATAAACATGATCTTATACTTGCATAGCAATGAAATGGTCTTTTTATATTCTCTATCATCTTGTAATATTTATTTAATAAATAGGATATCTTCCTGATAATTAAATGTTTTCTTTTATTACTAACTTTGAAAGGTAATTTGTATATTTTTTGTTAGGGCCAGTGTTATAGCTACCAAATTTTCTTTAATTAGTTTTTGAGAGTTGATAGAATTTTCTAAAATATTATCAGACTCACAATATTTAATTTGACTCTGTTTTAGTCTAATTATGGTGGCAATATCAGAGGTCTCATTATTATTGAATTGACAGAAAAGTGCTAGTATATGGCTTTCTAGTTGTATTTTCCAGATATCTTGAGACCATATATTTCTTTGTTATAAATACAACTGTTTGGGATTGCTCTACAGACTAAAGCCTTATTCTTGAATACTTTTTTAAACATGACTATAAGCTCATTGTATGTCTTCTCATTTAAATATATATGTTGTATTTTATATTTTATTCTTAAAATTAAGACCCTATTGATAACATCTCGGGTATATTTTTCTGGCATCTTTTTCTTAGTTATTGCTTAAATTATTATCCTGATTTCTGATTTTATTAGGTTGATAATATCCTGGTTTTTTTGTCTTGGTTTTAGTCAAATATCAAGAAATCTAATTTGATTCTTCATATTAATTTTATAGATTATAGTACTCTCTGTTCCAGCTTGAATGGCTTTAAGAATTTAGATTCTGATTAATAGTAAGAAAAATTGACTTTTCTAAATTAATTTGAGAATTATTTTCTATATACAGTAGAACTTTTTTGCTTCTTTCAAGATTTTTTTTAGGTCTTTTTTGGATTTAGCAATTCAGATTGTGTCATCTATATAAGCAATTTCTGTCTACTTTAAAGAGAGCTTAACTTTTTTCTCAGGTTTGTTAAAATTGGGTGACCATTCTTCTTTTATAGAATAATATAGGTTACCATTATTTGAATTTTATATAGCAGTGAATAATAGAAAATTCTCCATAAAAGTAGAAAAATTGTTTCATATTGATTTATACCATCCCCTGCTACTATTGAATTAGAGAGTCCATTGGAAAGGATAATACTATAATTTTTATCTTTAAAAAGGTCTATTATAAGCTTCTTGATGATTTTAAGAATTTGAATTCAATTTATAGCCTTTTCAAGCATATAAAAGAATATTGTGTCATATGCCTTGACAGTATCTTGAAAGAGGATCTATAGTTATTTTTTCTTTTTTTTTTTACTTCTTTACAGATGTTTTTTAGCAGATAGATAGGCTCTAAAGTACTCTTTTCTTGTAGACTGGCAAAGTTTGGACCTTTTAGAATTTTATATTACTTGCAAATGGTTGATAATCAGCTGATAAAAATCTTGATAAAGCATTTTTAAGCTGTTTCTAATAGGTCTTGTGTTGTTAAATCACATTTACAGGGCTTGGGTTTTGAAATAGGATAGATATTACTGCTTTTCCATTTTCTAGGTATCTAGTCTATACTTAAGACTTTGTTAAAAAGAAGACATAAAGTTCCTTTTCCTTTGCTCTTAAGTGTTTAATATTTTATAGTTGATATATAAGGAACCAGCAGTCATCTATAGTAATGTTCTGTAGGCAATTATTTTATTAATTAGAGGAATTATCTAAATTAGTAAAGGAGCGAAATATTATTCCCTAGATTGCATTTAGAGAAATAGTTTTTCAATAATGAGTGAGTCAGTATGTGAAAGTTATAACAAGTTATAAACACCTAGCATATATACAATAAAGACATGTCATGCTGACCTAATTGCGTGTTAAAAAAAAATAAATAAATTAAGGACCAGCAGCCTTGTTATTTGAAAGAATTATAAAATAGCTTCAAGCTTTTTTACTTTGATTTTTCTATTAATGGTGAGTATTATGTTGAATCAATCTATTTCTTGGGTTAATATTCCTTTTTCTAGGAAAAATTAAAACTTTCAAAGTTAATATTTTTTTTGAAAGCCTGTTTATAATATTCTTTGACCTTGTTTTTAATGGTTTGAAAATCAGTAACAATATAGTCTCTCTTTTCTTGGTTTCTGGTTAATAACTGGTTTAATATAATTCTAGGTTTTTTACAGTTCAAGATTGAGTTTAACATTCACTTCTAATTGAATTTGAGATTATTACATCTGTTTTTCAAAACTTTCTTGATTTGGTTTCTGATATTAAGACTTTCTTTTTTCTTGCATATTATTCTAAGAATATGTTCTATTTTAATAATCTTTTTTAATTACCCTTGAATTTTATTTTGCAATTGGGGTGATGCTAATTCTTTATTGAGAGATTTACAAATGCCATATAGATTTTAAATATTCTTTTCTATGTTCTCTATATTCTCTATAGTTCTTAAGTCTTAATTAACTTGGATTTTTTTTAAAAGGAAGTGAATCTTGTTAGTTTTCTTATGGTTTTAAAATTTTTCTTTGGAATTACTAATTCTGTCTTGACTTCTTTTTCTCTATTGAAAGTAGAGTAAACTCTTTTCTTCTTGAGGTGCTTATATACACTCTTAATGATTATAGTTTTAAGTTATTGCCAAGTCTTTTCAAACTCTTGTAAACTGTCTTCAACCTCTTGCTAAGAAGGTTGTGTATCAACTTCTGGAAGCTTGCATTCTATCTATAGTTTAAACTTCTTCCATTTTTCTGCAGTTAAATTTGTTAGATCTGATATTCTTTTACCTTTTGTTTGGCATTGCTCTTGAGCCTAGTTTTTGAGCAGATTATTTGTTATCATTCTCATTAACAAAAAAATATAGTCACTATTTAGTAATATCTTTACTAAAATATTTTTGAATTCATATATATTATTTGAACTAATTTCTGGTAGTATCCAAATATAGTCAATTCTGCTATATACTGAGTTGTTTGCCCATGTAAAGATAATATTCTTTTCTTCTTCCCAAGAGTTTTGGATATCTATATAGTTCCAGTCTTCTAGAAAATTGAAAAAGCCTATCTCAACTTTTTTATATCTTGGAATTGTTTTGTTAGTAAGTGGGAATCAATTCACTATTGGATTGATAACTGTATTAAAATCATCCATAATTATAACTTTAAAGAGATTTCTTTGCTTATCTAAAATTTTATTTTGAAGCAGCTATTATAGCTATCTACTTTCAGCTTTCTTATATGACAGATATACTTGATAGTTACAAAATTTGTTTTTTGTTAATAAAAAATTGACTTCTATTATGTAGCCTTCTATTTTCTCAATTGATTTTAACTTTTTCTCAATATTTATATTGATAAGAAATTCTACTCTAGATCCTTTAGACTTTTCATTATTACAACTATGGAAGAACTTGTATGTTTGCTATAGGTTAAAAACAAAATCTGTTGTTTTTTCTGTTAGCTTGGTTTCATAAATCCCTAGAATATTTATATTGAGTTCTTGTATGAGTTTATATAATCTTTTTGGTTGAGACTAGTAATGATATCTCTAATATTATATGTTTCAATTGTAATAGTATTATCTAATGTGAAGTTGTCTATAGTATAATTATTATACTGTATAATGTCTATGAAAAGGTGAATAATAAACCTTTTCTACCTAGAAAAGCTCTATTTCTATGTCTTGTTTAGCTCTGAAAAGTGATACTTCTCTAGTTGATCCTTTTATTTCCTAGAATTTTCTTGCTTTTAGTAAAGAAAGTATATGCTTAAATTTATTTAGGCCACTAGAGACCTAAGTTTTTGTTTAAAAGAGTTTGTAAACAAGTAAGAAAAAGTAATAGAGACTCTTAAAGACAAGCTTCTGCTTTATTAAATATAATGTATACTATACTATTTATAGTATACCATTGTGGCTATTCCAATGAGTCTGTCATTAATCTGTAGTACCTTGCATAACCCAGACTTCTCAAGAATACTCATAAATGACACAAAGAAGAGAATGCCTCCTATAAAGAACACTTAGGAAAGGCAGAGATATGTTAATTGACTTGGTCGAAGGTAAGTGTCTCTTTATTGTATTCTGTTTCTTTGATATATCACTAACTCTTATCTCTATTCTCAATAAGGACTGTTTTTTCTAACACATTTAGCTCTGCCTTTTTGACATACATTGGTAAGCTATTTATACTTTTCTATCTAACAATGACTATCTACTTTATAATCAGCTATACTAACTCTAAGCTTTGCTAAACTTTCTATACTTTCAGATACATACAGTTCCCTTATCAGTACCCATGCCTTATCTATAGTTTCTTACCTTGTGATACTCAATCTTTCATACTAGACTTTCAGGTTTTTGGATTCTAGACTGTTACATGTAAATCGCGTCACCCACGTGACTCATAACAATACTAAAGCTAAAATACTAACTAACTTACTTGTCTTAGTTTATTTTTAAATGTTAGGTACAACTTTTGTAATATTTGTTGTTCCATTTATAGTTTGTATGAATATCCTTCTACTATAAATATTATTGCCTATAATTTATTATTGCAGATTATTGATTAAAGTACTGATTTAGCCTAAAATCCAACCATTTTATGCCATTTTTAACTCCCTTTATTATTATTCTAGTTGAACTTTTTTCTAGATATTCTTCTTCAGTTTTCTTTCTTTTACCTCATAAACTTCTTGTTTTTTTTATTGAATAGGACTTTATGAGTTTTCTTATCTTATTTTTTCAAAGAATTCTTTGAGCTTTTTTTCATTCTATTACTCATTAATATTATTTGTTCCATACTTTTTTTTTTTGAAATAGTTCAAAACCTTCTTTTGATAACAAAGTATCTATTTTCTAACTACTGTTCATATTTTTTTTTCTTCATATTCTAGTTTTTCAGCTTCTATTAATAGGTCTTCTTTAATTAGCTCTAAGAGAAAATTGATTGAGTTTTAACTATTTTTGAATGCCCTTTTTATAAGCTTTGTTAGTCATACTTCTATTTCTCATATTTCTTGTCTATTAACTTTTGTGCATTATTATATTCTTTTTGGACTTAATCTTTTTATTTTTGTCTCTCTTTCTTAAATTCTTGATATACTACCTCTATATCTTTTGACTGAATTTTCTTCATCATATTTTTATATCTTGAGCATTTTATAAGATATTCTATTGTTTTCTTCTGTTTTCTATATGCTAAACAGTTACCTTTGTTATATAAATCTAGTCTTCTTATTATTAGCTTGATTATTGTAAGTAATTCATTATTTATTAACTTAACCAGAAAACTTTTCTACTATAAGCTTTAAAAGAGGTGTTCCATATATGTTCCTTTTTTAGTATTTCACATACTGTATCATATTCTTTAAATAGTTTTATTGATCTTCTATTTGAAAGTTTTTTTTATCTCTGATTCAGTTTTGTTGTAACCAATAGTATATTGTTGTTTTATTATTTATTCTTTTTATAAATTATCTTATGAAACTATCCAGTATTAAATCTTGCTATTTTATTTCTATAATGATCTTATCAAATTTAAAGTCCTTTTATTAGATTATTGTGAGGTTTAATTCTTCTTTGGTTAACTTGTCTACTATATAATTTTTTTTAATATTTCTATATATCTTATCTTTAATCAACTTCAATTTTGTGTTTTTTGTTTTAACAATATTTAGTATCTTTACCCAGAGAGATCAGTTTTTTTCTTTAAGTTATCTTCTATGAGTCATTTTTGGATTATTTTTTCTTAAGTTGTTCTATTTAGATATATATGTTTGACTAACTGTATAGATTTCAATTGAGCTTTCTATTGATATTAGTAATAGTATTGTAACTATTGCTATTAGTTTTGCTCTTATAAATAATGTCTATGTTTATATTTTTACTTAAAATCTACTCCTTTGTCCTTTATCACTTGTTTTGATCTATATCATTCTTATTTTGGTTGTTTCTTTTCCATGATCTATTAAAGATCTATTTGTGTAAAAATATGGTATCTCTTGTTTCTCTAAATTTCTTCTTAGAATTTTTTTTAAACAGTTATGATAAATTCCTTCTTGAACATGTTCTTTAATAATTCTTGTTTTCTATTATTCAATTATTACCTGTGGTTAAAGATGAGTTCCTAAAGGGGGGTAGGAATAAAAGTCAAATGTCTCTTACTAGGAAACATTAAAATTTTTAAAATAATAATAATAATAAAACTACTTACAATTGTTCTCCATTATCTAAATCATTGATTTATAGTATTTCCAGACTTTTGTCCCTATTAAAGTAAAGAGCTATAAATTTTGTCCCTCAAAAAGGGACATAAGTGATCTGCAAAATTTTATATGCTAAATATTTTAGGGACTTATTATTACCTGTGGTATTTGATTTTCAAGTTCTTGAGATGCTTCACTATATTAAATCTTGTTCATTATTTTATTTTTCAATATTTTTTTTATTAAAATCTTTAGTTTTTTAACTGTTTTTGTTAATTTGCATTTGTTCAAGAAAGTGATATCATAAATCTTATCTTTTTTCTTATTTATAATATATAAATCATTTGTGAATATATCTTTTGTAGATCCCTTGTAACGAAACAAAGTTGTTTTCTAGTTTTTATTTGTTCTTCACAATTGAAATGTATCAGTTTTTTTCTGATCTTGAAACTTTTTTCCAGATTAATCTTTCTAAACTTTTACTTAGATTGAGTTTTGGATAGTCAGATTTCTATAAAATATTATTATTATACAATTTTTTTATGATTTCTTCTATTGTTTTTAATAATAATAAGTATGACAATATATTATAACAATCTAAAATTGGTCTTTTACTTGTACTATAAAGTAGTTGGATTAACCTCCACTCTTTTAGTCTTATAGTTATTTTTCTATAATTTGATCTAAGTATATTAGTCTATTGTTGTATAAAAATGAAGTGACTTTTCTATATTCTTCTTTCAATAGATACTTCGAAATTGAGTTATTGCTTTTTTTCTATTCAAAGGTATTATCTTATTTCCAGTTCTGAAAAGTTATATCTAAATCTTTTGCAATATTGAGTATTTGTACCAAAAAGTTTTTCTTATCTATTATTTGATCTAGTCTTTTATAGTTGAGCAAGTTTTGAGATTTTCAATATTTATACTATATCTATTTAAACCTGATAATTGTTATGAGTTTTGCTGGATCTTTATTACTTAATCTATTACAAAGACCTGTAATTTAGCTTTCTCTTTATAGCATTTATATATTTTTGAGGCCATATATTTTTGGGTAATATACTATACTATTAAGTATCAATTTGTATAATACACTTTTGATCTTGAATAGCAAATCATTTATTTATTATATTAATTTATATTATATTAATATATATAATATAATTATTAAAAATAACTCTTTCTACTGATTCTCTGACCACACACAAAAAAAATATTCACAAGAAGTTTTTATATTTCTTTATTAATAAAGTCTTAATGCTTTCCTTAAAACAATTTAAAGTATGACTTAAAAAGTTACTTATACTCTTCCTTTATTGTCTATAAATTTCTTTACTTAAAAATTTGACTTCTAGTAATTAAAAAAAGTCAATTAACATCTTTAATACCAATTGCAATAAAGTTTTAAAAGAAGAAGAACTGACTGTAAAGTATCTAAAGATATTTTTAATCTTTGATGTGAGAGGTTTATAAAGGTTTTTACAGTAAAAAGGCTTATTTTCTCCCTTTTTAACTGTATTAACCTTCTTAGAGCTTCCACTTTCATAGTTTTCTAAGAAATTTTGCTTACTTCAATTTCGTCCTAAATTTTGGATAGTATAAATCCTTATAAAAAATAATTGGCTGATATGAAATACATCAATTTTTAAAATGTAAACAAGCTTCTATTGATAAAACTTATATGTAATTGATATATCATTAGTAATATAAAAAAGAAAGTTTTAAAAAAAGTGTCTCTTTTAATCATTTTTTTTTTGTAATCTGGCGAAGCCCTATCATTGAATTTTTATTTATTTATTAATACAGGTTTATGTACACAAATTTAATTGTGAGTCTATATATTTATGAAGAAAAAAAACACTATGATTCAGTATTTTATTACTAGAAACTCTGTGACTTGCTGTAGTCTACCTTGGTGGGTGCTAGTGTGTCAAGACTCCATTAGTACTAATATTGATTGAAAAAAAAAGAAAAGAAAGTAGCTATTGTTTAGAATATTTTCTATCATAATATTTGTTAATTCTATGTACAGTTTCCAAACCTGTCTTTTAAGTATTTTCTTAGGTTAATTTGGACCCATTTAGGCTTTGGATCTATCTTGAAAGATTTGATGGCCTGTGTTGTTGATAAGTCTGAACTTTGTGATATAATCTATTGATTGGATGTATTACACTTGACCTATCTTTTCTTGTGCTTGAGTTTTTTCTCTATGTTTTGACTTTTTTCCCAGTCAATTGCAATGTTGCATTTGAGTTTCCATGCTTCTCGCTTAGCTTGCCAGAATTTGTGTATTGCTTTTTTTATTGCTTCTAGTACTCTGGTTCTATTTTTTGTTATAAATTATACTAGTTGAATCATAATGTATGTTATGACTTCCTAATAATGTTCTTCTATTCAATTTGATACTATGCTTTTATGTTTTTATTGTACTCCTATGTTATTTGTATTCTTTTTCATTTGTTTTGAATTGGTTCTGTCTGTTTACCTTTAGCTCTTGCTACACTTTTCTTTGTCGGGACCTGAATAAAGTCTTCCTGAAGTCTTGTTTATGTTGGTTCATATTAAAAAAGATAGTTGTTAGTTTATTTATGCTGTTTACAAATTTTGCATTTGTCATTTGAATAGATAGTGAGATATCTTTCATTTAATTTGTCCATAGTAGATAGTTCTCTCATTCATGTTTTGATTCTGAAGGAGTGGTCTGCATGATCTTTCATGTTGATTGTTGTTGCTGTGATTTTTGTTGGTATTAGAAGCTCAAATATCAAGGGCCAGTAAATTTCTCTAGATTTCTTCAGGTTCAGCCAGTCCTGATTCCTTTATAGTATTTGCTATTTACTTGCTCACTTGTTCTTGAAAATCTGTCTTGTTAGAGGCTTTATTAAAATATTGTATTGTTTTTGATTCCATCTAGTAAGTATATTTATTGTTGGGACCATCTGTGTATTAATTGTTATAGTGTACTTGGGTTTGTCTGTAATGCTTGTGGAGGTCAGCCAGTCTGCCTTTTTATTGCCTAGAATGCCTGAATAGCTTTTTACCTTTGCCTAGTTAACTGTGAGTCTTTTGGTTTTGATTAAGTTCATAATGGTACTACTGGGAATTTGATTTGACTGATTTGTTTTTCTTGGATATCTCTTTCAGGTTGGAGCTCTCTTAGAGTATTAATTGCTGTCTGGCTGTTTATGAAAATAGTGATGATTTTGTTTAAACTAATAGTACTTACTGCTGTCAGGATAGCCATTAGTTCACTTTTATAAATAAGAAGATGTTATATATTTCTGCTTGGAATTTCGCTACTTGTTCTCCTTCTTTTGTGGTTATAATTTAGCCTAGTTCCATTCTGTTTCTTTCTATGTGTCTAGTAAAGGAGCCATCTGTATATATTCTTAGATCATTAAGCTTGCTTAGTTCTATTGTTATGGCTGAGAGCTGATTCATGAGTTTTGGATGTCTGAAAGTCTGCTATATATCAGGTGTATCATTTCTGAGAGTGAGTCTATATAAATCTATGGTGTCATCCTAGGAGTTGTTGATGCTTTTTCCCTTTCTTATAGTACTTTCTTGTTACTTTTAGGAGTAAAATATAGCCTATTTGTTGTAATTTGTTGTTCCAATGGTTGGTCTTAATTAGGATTAGTCAGTTTAAAACTTTTATCTACTATTACATTGATTGTTCTTGTCCTAATCAATTTTGCAATACATTAACCTTGTTCTTTGTATTGATTTCTTAGTTGTTGGTTATTTCTTCAGCATTCTTTACACTTAAAAAGAGATAATGTTAATGGGAATGATATCATATGGTTGACTATTATTCTATTCAAGTCTATTATTCTTCTTTTTCTATATATTGTGATTTTACCATCTGATTCTGTAGCTATCCACTTGATGGTTGTTTGTGATTGAGATGGGAGCACTGAGGTATTGTTGCAGAAATTGTTGTTTGTATAGCTGGAAGGGGAGTCTAATATATTTGTATATGAATTCTGATTTGGTCTATATATATGATCTGTTATAAGTCTTAAACTATCTTGGGGTTCTTCCCTATCTATATTTACTTGTTCTGAGTTGCTGCCATATGAGAGGTCTTTATAGGTTATCATTCATGAGCTATTTTTTGAATAGGATTCTTTTTTTCTTTAGAGCTGATCTGTTTTAATCATATTATTCTCTCAAAATAATATCTTTAATAGCTGTCTTCCCTTCCTGGGGAGTGATGCATAATGACATGCAGAAATTGTCTTGAATATAGTGCTCTGTATCTTGAGCATATTTAGAATATCATTTATGAGGTTCTATCATTTCTTAGTTCAAAAGGAGTATTTGTTTTCTAAGATTAATGTACTTGATCAATACTGGTTTTGAAGTTGTTAAAGTCTGATTCATACTATTTTGCTACATGTATTGGACCCATTGATTCTTTTAAACCAGTTGTTCCCATGTAGCAAGACCTATCTATCCCACATGTTGAAGAGTCTGTATTCAAAATCTGTATAAACAATGATATTTGGGACTGTACTAGGCAAATTGATTTTGTGTTTAAGAGTTTTAACTATTTTGCTATTTAGTCAGTTGCATTTTTGTTCAAATAAAATCAAGTCATTGAGGAGATACTTGATTGTAGGATATAAAATATAGTTTATTATGTAGCATACTTATTTGTCTATAATTTTTTTCCATTTGATAAGATTGGTTGTATTGTCAATTTTTTTCTGAATGAGTTGTTTTTGATGTTGTTTTTTCCCATCTTTTGAGATCCAAACTTCTAGGATCCATGCTACTTCATTTTTTCTTAGGGATATGACCTTGGTTCCAGCCAGTGTGACTCTTTATACCCAGTCTTCCTTGTTTGCATTAATATATATCAGTGATAATTTGTCTTCATTAGCTTGTATATCATTAAAGAGACACTCTTTCCCGTTCACCTGTGGCGCAGTAGAATTGGAAAAAGCGAACAACATGAGCAGAACAACTAGGAGTGCAA
>CAJVPT010002819.1:0-16640 GCA_910592055.1 Acaulospora colombiana
GCAAGAAGTTTTATACTTCTTTGCTAATAAAGTCTTTACACTTTCATTAAACCAACTTGAAGCTTGTCTTCATGTATTTTTTCTACCTTCCCTTACTTATTTATAAAATCCTTTAAATAAAAACTTGAGCCTTTAGTGGGTTGAAAAGACTCCAGTACACACTTTCTCTATTAAGGACAAGAAGGTTTTAGAAAATAACAGGATTGACAAGTGGAGTGTCATCTTATAGAATTAGAAGTGACAAACAATAGAGGTTCTGTTGACAAGGGAAGACTTATTATTCACCTTCAAACATACAGTCTTATATTCTCTTAAAGTGTTTACTATTTTTCATAGTTTTCTTGAAGGATTTTATCTAATCTGTTTGACTCTGAATTTTTGGTAGCATAATGTCACCTGGCATCTGATTAGTTGACACAAAACACGTTAGTAACAGAATGTAAACAAGCTCCTATTGATCACCTTACATGTTCCAATGATGTCATTGGTGACAGAAAGAGTTGATTGGTGTCCCATATCCGTTCCACTCCTCCAATTGGATTAACCTTCAGATCAAGTACCATAAGATCAATAAGATATGAGCAACAAGTCTCCAGGTGGTGGAGAAGCTGCTATTTGTTCAAGCTGAGGTATTTCTCTCCTATTATTCTGGTCAGGCAAAGTTCAAGATCAAGGTCTCTCTCTTATCTGATCAGGCAATAAGATTGAATAGTCATTAGTCTATGCTAAGCTTTAATTCTTTGATTACAGTTGAGAATGAATTTTCCTAGAAGTTGTTGAAGAATATTGCAATCAATGAGAATCCCCACCACTATTGTCAATCTCCCACTATTACAAGGCAAAAGAATTATTGTGGAATCTGGCCTTTTTGGGAATAGAAGATATATACCAGTAAAATTCTTTTAATTAGATGGGGCTGCTGAAAGGCATCATACTAAAACAACATAACCTAGTCCTTACTAGGTCATATAAGAACCTGAGGTCTATCATAAGTCATCCTCCTACTACAGGTGGATAAAAAATCACTGCCCAAAGAAGGTTGGGACTAAGTGTGTCCTGGAAGTAAAGGCTCTCACTAGGCAATAAGTCTCCTCAGATAGTACACAAAAAGGAAATCAAGATCAAAAATGAATAAATTCCTCAAATGATTAGAAAAAGCAAGAATATTTCTATTAGACATTTCTTATTGAAAAGAGATCTTGAGAAGCAGGTCTTGGAGAAAGTTGAAAATATTTTTTTTCAAATTTTACTTTTTTATTTTCTTGTAATCTATTTAGACATTTTTAGATATCCTTCTCCCTTTTTTTTCAACCCATTCTTTTGTAGTTTCCTGTATTCCAGCAGCTTGATTAAATATATAGCAATAATAACCTGCTGGCAATAATGTAGTAGATTAGGAGGGTTTTTACTCAAAGACACTGTGGAGCAAAATATTGTTCCTAAGGCCAAACTTAGAGGCTTTATGCTTAAGATAAGTTAGTTAGATTAGAATAATAGTTTAGCTGTAGTATGTATCATGCTACTCGAATGAAAATATACTTATGTTTTCAATTGATTAATAAACTGACAATCTAGCCTGGCTACAGATACTCAAAAAAAAAAAGATTGTTTTTATTTCTAGACTTTTTTAGAAATTTTAGATTGTTTTCTTCCTTCAATTGTTTTTCTCTTTTCTCTTTAATTTAGAAATTTACTGATTTTTGAATCAATTAATAGTAAAAAATTGTTGGTAATAATCTTGATTTTTTTTTAAAATGCTGGCTTAGCCTTACTTTATTTGAAATGTGGCAGGTATGTATATGTGATGTTATATCTACCTATGCTTATTAAATATAGTTTGATAAATAAACAGTCTTATGACTATATTTACCTCACAGCTTGTTATCACCTTATTTTAAAGAATACTAACCTATCAAGATTGGGCTAGTGCTGTATGAAAATTCCAAGATAGTATAGGGTATAGTTATATTTTGAATGGTTTTGTTCATATAAATATATAAATTGTTCTTTGATATGTTCTTCTCTTTCTTTGAGCCATGGTTCAATTTCATGTTTGGTATATTTGTATTTTTTCTCCATCTTTTTGATAATGCCTTGTTGTGCTTTCCTGAGTTGAAAATCTTTACAACATTTTTTCTATAGCTCTTGAAGGTATTTTGTAATATCTTTTTTAATATTTATGTAGCAGTTGTGTTTATGTCTTTTTTCTGAAATTGTCTCATGAATAATTTGAGTTATTTTCTTAAGAAAAACTCTTCTGATTGCATACTTTAGGCATCTTTCATAATAGAGTGATATTTTTTTCTTTAGTTTTTTTGTCCATTCTGATATGTTGGTTTTGCTCGAGTGTTTAATAATATTTTTGATAATGCTATAGATTATATGTTGTTTCATTATTGCCTTGTGTGTAATACAGATAAAGGGATATACTGTATATTTGTCTCCAATTCTTCATATATAATGCATTGATTGTCTTTGTAGATTGAGAGTACTCTGTGATACAGTTTGTTATTTGTGAGGAGTTCTTCATTCCATAAGCTTAGCAAGAATTTTCTTTATTGTTGATTCTTCCAGTTTGTTGTGTGATTGCTCATTTTAGTGACCCGAAGGTATTTGAAGATAGTGGGCCAATTGATTTTTTGAATTAGATGATTATTAAAATTGTTTCTAGTTTTATTCAAGAGTTTTCACTTAGCAAAGTGGACTGCTTGTGTAATTTTCTTGATTGTTTCTTTTATTGACACTTTCAGGTCTTGTTCATTCCATAATGTAAAGAAATGTATTTCTTTTAGTATTTTAGTTTTCGTGTGATGATTCTTGTATTGGGTCTCATACCTCGTTGCTGGCCAATCTCTGTTAACTAGTTAATAAGTTTATTTTATATATTTTCTGTATGTACTCAGACTTTGAACAACTCCAACTTTATATTTCTATGCTTGCAGATTTCTTTAATTAGTTGTAGGATGTTTGCATTTTTATATTTTTTGTAGTGTTGTGTAGCAGTAAACTTGTTGGTTTTTTGAATACAGTTGATTGCTACCATGCTGTCTATATATATTTGTGCACTACTATAGTGGGAAGAATACTAATAGCTATAAGGATGGCTATTAGTTCTGCTCTGATTAAGGAGGGAAAGTTTTGAACTTGAC
Organism: Acaulospora colombiana; assembly: GCA_910592055.1. Taxonomy (NCBI): domain Eukaryota; kingdom Fungi; phylum Glomeromycota; class Glomeromycetes; order Diversisporales; family Acaulosporaceae; genus Acaulospora; species Acaulospora colombiana. The sequence goes on from CAJVPT010002819.1 coordinate 3,150, forward strand.
CTTTGAAGTTGAAATATTTATTGTTTTTAGTTATTAAGGTCCATTTTATTTCCATATGATTTTGTTCATTTTGCCAGATTATGGAGCCATCAGTGTAAATTTCAAAGTGTATATTGTCCTGAAGTTCTTGACTAATATTGTAAAGTTTCTTAATAATTGATTTTTCTGCATTATATAAATTATGTATATAGGTCTGTATAGAGTTTTCTTTAATACTTTCAGTTTCTATGTCTTTGTTTCTTTCTATATAGGATAGATGTTTTAGTGCTAGCAGACCTAATGATAGGAAGTTTGATGATATTCAGCTTCTGAATTTTAATTCTTTGTTGATTAAGTATTGCTGTGTTGAAACTCTACTATGGTAGACTGGAATTTCTACTATTATTTGCCTTGTTGCTTCACAGTTGAAAGTGTTTTCAATATTGTTTGACTGGTTAATACTGTAACCTAAGCATTTCAATAAAGGAAATTGTTTTGAGTTATGTATGTAGTATTTGTATATTGTTGATTCAATATTTATTTTTCTTTGCTTTCTACCAATAACTATTTGGCTATTTATTTCTGTTTTAATCAAGTGTAATCTTGCAATATTGGTTGTTATATTTGGCTTATATTAAAGGAAGCTATTATATAAGAAGCCAGCTGGTTGTATTGCTAGATTTGGTTGTTGATCTGTTTATTTTTTATCTCCAAAAACTATGCGGGAACTGGTCCTTGTATTACCATCTTGTTAATTTTAATAAGTTGATTCTATTGTAGAGTTTTTTTCCCATCTCTATTGAGAAGTTGACCTGTAAAGAGTAGGTTGTATTTTTTTTAGCTTACTTTGATGTTTTTGATTAAAGCTCTTGTTCATGAATTCTTGAATAGTTTGACATTCTTTTTTTATTACTGATAGACCTTCATTTCTTATTTATTTGAGGTTGAAGCCATGTGTTCTTAGTAATCAGATTATATCATATGTAAGGTTTGCACCATGTTTCAAGAATATGTATTTTATACTGACAAAGACTAGTTATGTGGATCAGTATATATTCTGTAGTGATTGGAGTCTATGTTTGACTATACTGCCTGTGATATTGTTGAGGTTGATTCTAGTTGTCCAGTTGTTTAAATGTAATAGTACTTGTCTATCTCACAGGTGCATTAAGTTGTATTCCTGGTTGTTATACAGCATATTATGTGTAATTGTATTTGCGAGGCCTAGTTTGTGCTTGTATGTTGTAACTATTCTGCTCATTAGGCAATTGCAGGTTTCTCTAGATAAGACTATGTCATTGTATAGTTAATTTATACTTGGCACAAGAACATGATTGATAATATATTGCATCTGCTTGTTTGTCACTTTTTTCATCCCTAATAGTGTTTTAATTCTATTTATCTTTTGGTCTATAAGATCTCTTTGATGTTTTTTCTATTTATAGCTGTTCTATCATACTTCTAAAATTTTCACAGGTATGCCCATTTTGCAATTTTTTACTATGAGTTTATTTATTTTAACTTCTTGTTCATAGTCTGTATCTTTTCTATTAATAATCATGAGTTGTAATTTTGATGGATTCACTTGAATGTTATTGATGTGGTAAAATTGTTATGCTATGTTTATAACTTTTTGTAGGTCTTTCTGATTGCTGGTGATTCATGTTGTATCATCCATATAGATGCTAGTAACAATATCAGTGGTTCTGTATTTCCACTCTCTTTTTAAGTCTTCACAGTGTTTTGAGCCTATTGTGTATTCCTTATGCATTTTCATGATCATGGTTAAAAGGGTGTTATAAAAGATTTGTCACAAGAGTGATGAGATTGTATCTCCTTGATTGATTCTATTCTATATATTGTATTCCTCTGTTGGGCCATGACATGTAATTACAAAATTTTGTCTGGTATGTAATATATTGATTAGGATTTAGATTATTTGATTTGAGATCTTTATTTTTTTGAGGGCTAGCATCAGTATCTTGATATTGACTGAGTCATATTCCTTGGACATATCTTGACTGAGAATTCATGCCTGCTGTTTGTTTTCTTTGGCATATTCTATTATACCACTGATTATATATATTGGGTTTTGCATATTGTTTCTTGAAAGTGTGGTTTAGTTATGTTCTAATAGGATTTCCTTTTCCATAATGCACCTGGCTAGTCTATCAGTTAAGATTTTTGTAAAAATTTTTCTTCCTATATTCAGTAAGGTAGTTGATCTTGTAATACCGAGATTGGTTTCGCACTCTTTTGGTTTTGGAATTGAATAGATGATTCCTTTGCTCCACTTTACTAGGGTGTCACCTTGTTGAATTATTTGGTTGAAGATTTCTCAGACTTCTTCTTTAGCTTTTTTTTCCAAATATTTATATGTGATATATAGAATTTGATTGATCCTAGTTGTGGATTTGTTACTTCTCTCTTTGATTGTACTGTCGAGTTCTTTTTTTGAGATTTCTTTAGTTATAGCTTTATATCAATATGAATGAATATAGCTTTTGGATTCGTATTCCCTTTTTCATAGTATGTGATTTTCCAGTAGTTGTATGTTTTTTGTGGGTGTCTATCCCTAGAAATAGAGTTTTATGTATTATTTGATTGCTGTTGGGTCTGTAATAATTTTGGTCTCCTCTCCTTGCAAGATTATTTTGTCTAGATGTATAATTTTTTGTGGTTTTTCTATGATATTATTAATTATGACCTTTTTGTTAATTTTCAGAAAGACTTGTTGTTTGATTATTCTTTATTTAATGGTCTTGATTTGTCTATAGTTCATAATATATTTGGCCATGAGTTTGTATGCTTATATGTTTCTTTGTAGGATTGAGATCCATTCTTGAATGTTTGTTTCAGATTTTTCTGTCGTTGTTGTGATGAACATGTTGTATATGTCAGGAAATCTAATCTTTATTTCTTTGGGTATCAATATTTTTTCAGTTGGATTGATTGTTTCTTTGTTTGTTGATTGGTTTTTCAAGTCATTTAAAAAGTTTTGTAAAGAGATGATAGGAGGAGGGGGTCTTGCCTATTCTGGATGGATCCTTTTCTTGCAGTGGTTCTTGATTTTGTAGATATTCTTTTTAGCAACTTTTAGCATATTATTTCTAAGCGTGTTTCATCTTTTGTCCATTGTGATATTTGGCTGAGTAGTTTTTGAGGTTAGCTTTTTCATCATGGTCACATAGACATACATTGTTCAGTACTAGTGTGTTGCCAGTTAAATCTATGATTGTGCTTGTGCACTGTGACTTTTTTTCCTGAGCTTAAGTCTAGGTTTCATATTTTTAATTCTATGGTCATGCTTTGATGATTGCTTTTTATTAAGGATTGTAGTATATTTCATATATGTGATTTCTTGATTGCCATTTATCTGAAAGACTAAACCATATTTGATCTATTCTACTTTTACTGTCTTGCCCCTTATGTGAACTCTTTCTTGATAGGATTATATGTATGGTAGCTATCTTCGAAATCTCTATTGATCAGCAGCTCTATATGGGGTCTGGTTGATTTACTGGTACATGAGATTTTGTGATTGTTGTGTTTTCTAATATTGGATTGGAAGTTGCATTCATGTTTCCAATGACTATAATATACTAGTCCTTGTTGTTAGCCTTCTTTATCCATTGTTATAAAGTTCTTGTTACTTGTAAGCATTCTTTGATTATTGCTATTGCAGAAAAATATACTTCTATGATTCATATTTTTTGTTTGTTTGGGAAAGCCATGTCTACTGCTATCAACATTCTATTCAGTTTCTTGTATTTGAAGATTCTTTTCACAATTTTCTTGTAAATTATTATTTTAAGACCTTGTCCCAATGTTTAGAATTAGTAATAGGTCCAGATTATATTATAGTTGAGATATTTCCAATGTCTTGATGCCTGATCTGTTCCATTGACTTCTGTTGTTACTGAATATCTCAGCCTTGACTGTTAATGAGGTAGAACCACATTTGTCTTTTAAAGTTGTCTGTGATCCCTTTAATGTTTTATGTTATAATTTTTTATAGGTTTGGAATGTGTTGTTCAGTGTAGTGCTGTGTTTCACTTTCCATTTATATTTATATTATATCTGATTGATCTATTGTATAGTTGAAGTTCATATTATTTGAATTCATAATTGAAGTGTTATTGGTTGTGAAGTGATTGTTGTTGTCTTTTGTTGTTGTGCTTGTAGTTTGTATTGTTAATTTGATGTATGTGAATGTGTCTAGATTTCTGTTCTGGTCTATTAAATTACTTTTTCTGGTTTACTGGTATTATTTGAATTATATATTATTGTTTATATATTGAGATTGTTTGTTATTTGGAATGAGAATATTAATTGCAGAGAGAATGTTGCTTATATTTTGATCCATCTTATTAATTGAATTATAGAGTTCTTGTTGTCATTATTATATGTCAGATGTTGAGTTGATGGGAAATATTGAGTCTATCGCATTGGAATTATCTGATTTTGTTGCTTGTTGTATATTTTCTTCCATTATGTTATTGTTGTATTCCTCATATAATTCAAGGTATGTAATTCTCTTATCCAGTTCTTCAATTGATGATTTAATTTATTTGATGTTTTTTTTCATTTGTTGAAGTATATTGAGAATTTTGTCTAGTAGATCTTATTCTCAGTCATTTTGTTGACTAGTTTTATTTTATAATTAGTTGTTTCTACTGCTGCATAGACTTTTGTATTGATTTTTGTGTTCGTATTTCTCTGCTTACTATATTTCTAATATATTGGTGCCAGTCGGTTTAAACTTTTGATCAAGTTTGCTGAATTTTGATGCCTGGTCTTTGTTGTATAAAGACCATTATTTTCTTTTTTCCTTAATAGAACATTGTACCAAAAGGTGATTGCTTTAATTGCAGATAGAGCAGAGTTTGGTTTCTATCAGCTTTACTGTGATAGTGATTTCTCCCAAGATAAATTCTTGTCCTAAACCTTCTTTGAGTTTGTTTTTAGATTCAAAAGATATGACTGCAAAATATTTTCTGGTGTATTTGATTCTACGGGAAATATAACATGACTTTATTTAAAGTTGTTAATATACATTCTTTAGATTGAATGCATTAGTGTTTGGTGGAAGATTAATGAGTTTTGTTGCATATTAAAATCTTTTTGTTATTTGTTGCTTGTTCTATTATGTGTCCATTATTCTGGTTATGTCGTCCTTGATCAGAATGCTATATTGTTGGATAAGTTGTTCTTTTACTTCTTATCTTGAAAAGTAATTGTTACTGTTTATCACATTTGGCTTATGTGCATTGATATATTAGTAATTTGTCCATATCTAGCAAAGATCTATTGTACTCTATGAATTTTGTGGTTAGAAAAATGTTCTATACCCTGATACTGTTTTTCTTTTTTGACTCAGTTATTATGATTGTCATACATATCAATCTTTTCTGATCTGTGTTTAGTAAGATTAGATTGTATGCCTCCTCTGTAGTTTGTTTCTCTCCAAATTAGGTAGTTATATGATCGATACCCCCTTTTTTTTTCTTATGAATATTGAAGAGACTTTTTGGACTACCTAGAATCTTGATTAAATATATGATTTTTTGGCTGATAATGGTATCAGGAATGTCACTTGCCATGATTCCTACTTTGAATTTTTTCTTGCTATATCTTACTATTCTATTAAAATGTGATCTTGATCTTAAACAACCTTTTCTTTGATTACTTTAAATTTGCCATATTTCTTTAATATTTTCCTCATTTGGATCTTGGTTTAGTTCTGCCTCTCCTTCATCATATATTTTTATGTTGAAATTATCAATTCTTGTTACCGTGTGGATATTTTGTTGAGTATTTGATATCTCTTCTCTGTGTACTTTCTTGAGATGTAATTCGTTTTTGATGGTGATTGTTTCTTCTACCTGATCACTTCATGTGTACAATGTTGAGCTGGTTGCATCCTTTCCATTGTGGTTTTGAAAGTTCTGGTAGTTGGATGTGTGTTGTTGGATTACTTGTTCATTTGTGGGAAGGTTTTGAATAGTTTTTGTTGATTTTTCAAGTTCTTTATCCTTGTTTTGAGTTGTTGTCATTTTGTATTCATGTTGATTTCTTTTCAAAGATTTTTTGCATTACCTTTTACCAAAAGGTTCTCATTGTAATTGGATCTTGTACTAGTTTTGGAACTACAAAGGGTTCTATAAGAACTCATTTCTTCCATGTGCTTTTGTTTCTTAGAAAAAATTGCCTAAAAAGGAAATTTTTAAGAATTTTGGAATCTGCAGGAAAGAGTTTTTTTTTGGCAATAATCTTGATAGATTATAATTAATTCAATTATATCAGAGGAACATAATATTGTCTTCAAAATCTGACTTAAAGTACTTATATATGAAAACAAGTTGGTCATTTTGTAGAAGTCTATAATTTATTATAGATTTGTTTTAATTTCTAAATAAAGACAAGCATCATAGCATGATTACAGGTTAGAAAAAAAAAAGTTAGATATTATGATTAAACTTAAAAAATAAAAAAAAAAATTATTAAATGAGAGTTTAAATATTAATAATAAAATTCTAACATAATTTAATGAAGGTTTCACAGTACGTATATAGAATTATAGTTTAGATTAACTTTACTTAATACTCAAAAAGTGATATTATTGATAAAATAAAAAGTTATTATGTGACATCGTTTTAAGTTTAAAAAAAGTTTCGGGTTTTTCGAAATCCCCCGTGTATCAAATTTTCTTTTATCGAATAAACCGGGACCCGGAAAATTTTTAATGATACGTCTAATTTGGAAAATATAATAAGAATAACAAATATTTATTTAATACCTTTATAGGTGTTTTTCAATTAATGCATCGATAATTAACTAATATCGGGTTTTTTGGTCACTACGTATTTTTGAATAATACATATACAATATAAATTCTAGGAGTACAATTATAACGTCAGTCCGGATTCGAAAATAATTACCCATATAGACTATTTGTACACAGTTTCTTTTATCGATAGTTGACCATATAAATTCTGCGCATAGATCAGGCCACCCATGTGTCCTCCAACAATGGCACTAATGACCCAATAAAAGTATTTGGTATCAGAACTTGGGTCTTTTGATATTTCAGTTAGGTACAATATTTGTATATAAATCAATTAAATAATTTAATTATCAAATGACCTGCCAGTTCCGTTTAAATTATGAACATCATTACGTATTGATGTCCAATGACCTAAAAACCAAAAATTAGTTATTGTGTCACGTAACGCAGTTACGTAATTAAGTGATCATCACAACAAACACATTTATTCGGAAAAAAACAATTGTTCTTTTAATTGTCAGTACATGTAATTAGGGAATAATTCATGAATTGTTACTGTATGTCAATTAGGTTCGTCCACATTTTAATTCATTTAAAATCGGCATTTTTTTTTTCAAACACGGCTATCACTGACATATTTTTCATAATGCACAGCCGGCGAGGCACCGTGCATTGAACATGTCGAATTTTTTCTTACGTATATCATGCATATAGCGTTTCGTACAGTAGCTATCCATTACGTAATTACGTCGTTAGCCGAAACGCGGGTCGTTTTTTTTAAAAGGTTTTTACTATAACATAATTTTATTAAATAAACTTAATTATTACCTTAGAACTTAATATATGACCTTACTTTCTTAAAAAATGTCGGTTAACATATTTAACTTATGAAGAAAATCTATTGACTACGTATCATAAATGTTGTAATTCATAATTTGTTATTTAGAACTTATTTTTAACGAAAAAAATTTTTTTAAAGAAATAACGCTAAATTTATAGACTGTAAAAAAAAGGAAATCACTTTTTTTAACCTAAGAAGGCTACTGGTGATTTTCAAAATATTCCTCAAGAGGAGTTTTCGAATAGTATAGATGAAGCATTCCCAAAAGTTCTTCATCCATAACATCTTGATGAGTTTCTTTATGATAATAAGCAAGATCCGATGGGCTATAGTAAATGAATTCGCCGCGAAAATCTTTTGGAAGCTCATTCTGAAGTTCTTTGAGTCTCTTTTCTATCATTTCAGCGACTCGCTCGTATTCTTCTCGTACCTCTGCATTTTCGTTGCGCCACTGGATGGCTGCCATTTTCGAGGCGTTTTCCATATTCAACTTGTGGTTAAGTCGCGAAAGCTCCCGTGTGAATACGACGCGGTATAGGATAAAGCTATTCAGGGGTTTCTTACCAATTTTTTCACGGGGATCGGTGAAAAAATATTCGACATTTATTTCCGATGCCCTCGGCATTCGAATATACACTGGAACAAAATCAAGTTCCTTTTTTTTAGGACCCTTTTTATGTTTCGAGATTCTTCGCGAACCAGCAGGAAAAGACTGATCAACGAAAGTATATTTCATACTTTATTAAGAATACACAATAAGCGAATTAAAGGGATCGGGCATGGCTTTATATAATTTCTCTGCGAAATTTAAAAAGAAGTGTAAAATTTTCATGATAGTAAAGCTCCGAAGAAGTGAGAAAGAAAAAAGGAAATGAATATAAGATAAAAGACAATCTTTTAGATTTAAATGCCATACGCATGCTTTTGAACGAAATTTCCGATTTTACTTTTTAAAAATCACATCAATCGATTTTTTTTGTTATTAAGAGTATCAAAGAAAAGTAAGAAATAACAACCAAAGATTGTTTCTCATATACGCACAAATAAAGAAAGAAAACAATCCTCTACGTCACGTAATAATGATAGGATGCGTGTGTTCTATCGGCTTTTGTCTTTCCGAAAGCAGTTGGCGTTTTGTTTATACAGCTTGATCTCCGAGTTATCGTAAATTCTAAAACCTAATCTCTTTCATTAGAATATAAAATGCTTGATTATTATTTTATTTATAATATAATGAAGTAATTATCCATTGTTGACATTTATACATTCTCACGCTTGTTTCTCAAATCGGTAGTACTACATTGTATACGAAATGTTATAACATACGCGTCCTCTTAAGGTGAACAGAAAGCCGAAGATTATTTTTTCACTTTGTATTAAAGTAGTCATCATATGTTTGTAATATTACGGCAGAGAAAATCAGTTTGGGTTTTATTGAATATGGCGGTACATTTTGTGTGAATTTGCAAATCAACTACGGTACATAAGTAAAAATTTTCTACGGCTTATTAAATAAGAAGCCTTTTGACTCGATATAATTTTATAAAGAAACAAAGGACAATAAAATTTGTATCTTACCAAGAAATACTTACCAAGAAATAAATAAAATTTTTAAAAGGAAGTTTAGAAACTCCTTGAACGGCTTACATCTTCCGAAAATGTAAACACCTCTGGGCACGTAATACAAATTATTACTTACGCCATACGTATATAGTTGCACTATATGGCAATAAGGCCTTTTACTGGACGGCTAACCTTAATTCCCTGTGTCCGAATTAGATTAAAATAGCCCACGTTTTAGTATTTATTATCCTTTACGGAAAGAGTTTCATCGGAAGATGCACAAACTTAAAGTTCAAAAAACATTTTCCGAGATTAATAACGGGTGAAGGTGACTCGTTAAAAGTATTGGGGTCTTATGTACTTTAAATCAGTGAGCGAGTAGGTAGAAGTCACAGGGTTTACGTAGAAGGTCATTCATCCAACAAAAAAAAAATATCCACTACCTAAATCACATACATTTCTAGACTTTAGATTACTTTGCGTTTATGTTAAACCAAGAGCTATTATTGATTAATTTATCCTTTATTCGCAATACTTATTACAGAAAAAAAAAAAAAAACAGAATAAATATTCTAGAGATACGTAGCATTTATCGTAGACTGCATTAACGAAAAATCATTTCCTCGAATAATCCAGTATATTATGATGATAGAAATTCGAACACGTTCTTAAATTGTTAAGAATAATTTTATTTGAGGTTACTTTATCACCAATAATGTCATCGTTGTCATTGTTTAATTGTTCTATTAAAAAATTTCATGTTATAGTATACGCTGTATATCAAATTCATGGTCATCGTGTAACGGGAATGCCTATTACGTACGTATAGTGATTTTTGTTCAGGATTACTTATACGGTACGACATCACTCTTACACAGAAAATAAATGGAAAAAATATGGTTTCTAGATGCATAATTTCAGGGTTCGTATTGTCTTGTAGCAATCGGCGAGTTTTCGCTAACCTATATACTGTAACTCTCGTAACCATAATTATCGATAATAAAACAAAAAAAGGGAGGATAAAAAAGTGTACAAGACAAGAGGCGATATATTTGAGCGAGTTCTAAAATTACCTTTACTCGTTTTTAGGCTTCAAAAATTACCTTACGAGTGCGCTAAATTTGAGTTTCTTATATATGTGTATTTTTAATGTTTTATTGTCTTTTACGTAACACATTTGCTGATATTTATCAAACTCACATTGCATTTATGCATCAATATCATTTTCATATTTACAACAATTTCCGGTTAGTTAAGTGAGTGAATGAATGAGATGTGTGAATAAGTAAATATGTAAGCGGGAAATTGAATGGGTGGGTATGGTTTGGAATAGAGTTTAGGTTTCTATTTAGATCGCGATTTTTCAAAATTTTCTGCGCATATGCTTTGCATACGGCTTTATGTTTATTATACATAATCTCAGCAATGATTATAGTACCTTTGATATTCTCAAATTGAATTTAAGATTTTTCCCGAGAAAATTTTTAATATAATGATGATAATTGCATGTTTATTTGACATCTGTTGATTTTTCTCATTCAATGGTTTCATATTCACTATGCTTGATAACAATTTTTATTAAAAAATCAGCATATTTAAGCACTTATATCAAATATCCCATGTTTATAATAATACGCATAACACGGAGATACCCTTACATCACCGGCACAGCCCCTATGCAGGTGAAATTATGTGTGCGTATAAACCTGAATTCGGAAGTTGAGATTTAGTTATATAATATCTAAAAGTCATTTCCAACGCAATTTTTGTCTGTACAAGTGCCTTGGCTAATGAAAAAACTCTGCAATAAAAAATACACAACCTAAAGTCAGTTGATTAAATTCTTATTTTCGGCCGTAACTCGATTACACAATTTCTTATTATGCATAGAAAGTTCTGAAAATATAAAGCCGCAATCATTCTAATGATATTAATTTACTAATATGGGCGGCATGCACAGATTATTCTTTGTTTCTATACAAAATAAAGTGGTCGGGAATTCTGGACTATTAAGATTAAAAATTTTATTTCAATGCGCTGCCAGATTATGCGTTACATATCTCTATATGCCGGAGTTGTGACAATAGGTTTGTTTAAATCTGATAAAGACCCGGGAGCAATGCAATTCTAGAGATAAAATCCTAATCAAAAACTAGCGATACTATTTGAGTGTATGGGTCAATATATGCACGATTTATGTAAAAATTTTTACAACACATTTAAAAAATTCTTTAGAATATAAATTTAATGCTAAATATTTAAAAAAAGTTTGTTGGAATTTATACTTATTTAATATAAAAATCAATGTCGATTTTTCAATAACTAATATTTTTATAGAAGTTTTAATGTCATAAAGAATGCAATGCTTATAATTTAATATATTTTGACCATTAGTTGAGAGAAAATAAATTTATACAATAATGCCCGAAAGAACTTCAAAGAAAACTTTCTGCTTATGAATAGTTGTTTAAAGCTTATTGTGTCAACACTGAAAAAAAAGGAGATACTTAAATTCCCATTTTTGAAGTATATTGAATACTGTATAGGTTAAAAAATATGTATTCTTAAAGTTTTTATTTCCGTGATATTTAAAAATATAATATGCTCGGTGTTCTGTATATACATTTATCGCTTGTACTGTTTGCTGCACAGTTGCCTTTCCGAAATGTAAATTTGTATGTGTGACGCGCCTAAGGTTTGTGTCACTGACTGATTAAGTAATATCTGCATGATTTCCAAATATGCAATTGATCATGTACAAATATAGTCTCGATCATAAAGAGTCAATCACCACCAATAAAAGAATAAAATATATTTACTCTATTATTAAATAGTTAGATATTTTTAAAAAACATTATCATAAATATATTAATAAATTTTATCTTCAAAAATTTTAATTATTTTTATTATAATCAAATCGTTGAAAATATTTTTATCATAAATAAATTAATAAAATTTTATCAATTATTTTTATTATAATCAAATCGCTGAAAATATTTTTATTATAAATAAATTAATAAATTTTATCAATTATTTTTATTATAGATTTTATTCAAACAATTTTAAATTTAAAAAAATTTTTATAATCTATATATTCAAATTAAATTATAGTTTATTAATCAATAAAAAACATAAGTATATTTTTACTCAAACAGTATAATATATACTATAGTTAATAAATTTCTAAAAAAAAAATCAAGAATAAAAATCAAATATTTCTTATATAAAATATTAAAATTTTTAAATTAATGATTATAAAAAAATTATTTAGAATAGTTTTTTATGGTTTAAATCCTAGATTTTAAATTTTTAAATTTTGTCCCAATTAAATTAAAAACTTTATAAATCTTATCATCTAAAAAAATATAAATGATTTGTAAAATTTTATATATTAATTATTTTGAAGACCTATTATTGGTTACAAATAATAATAATTTTTTGATTTGACTTTATAAATAATATTTTGTTTTATGATAAACTTTAGATAAATACTTTTCTAGTTGTTTACTTCATAATCAATAAATTATCATTATTATATATCTTGTCAAAATATTATAATATAAAAAATTATAAAGAAATAAGTTAAAAAAAAAATAAAATAAAAAATAAAAAATATATAAATATACTGTATTATAAAAAAAAATAAAAAATAAAAAATATAATAAATATTTTAGTTTTTTTTCAATGTTTCATGTTTTTAAATTTTTTTTTTTAATAAAAAATATCATATTAAAATATTCTTTCTTTTTTTTTTTATTATTTGAAAACTTATTTATGCATAAAAAATCTTAATTTTTTTTATGTTTAATATTTAAAGAGATAAATATATTACTTAATAGAAGCTTTATTTTTAGAAATATACTTAATTATAATTTTTTTACAATAATTACAGTATATATTATCTATAATAAATTTCAAATTTTTATATTATTTATTTGAAATCAAGCCATATTATTTTAATATAATATCTTTCAATAATTATATTTATTTAAAAAATTTTTACTAATAAATATTTTCTATTATTCTTATAATATTATAGAAATAAAAATCTGTTAAATATAATATTTTTCAAAAATTTCTATGAAAATATATACTTAACCATAATCAAAAGATTAAAATTTAATCCCTGAACGCATACAATTTTTGAAAATTTCCTTTTATGGTAACAACTGAAAAAACTCAAAGAACGACTCCTCGCTCACAGTGACCTTTAACAACGACCATGGCAGCAAGGTCCCTCAGGACCAGAGACACAACCTTGAACTATAATGACACACTAAACTCCAGACTCAGTGGTAAAATCACCAAGACAAATATAAAG
>CAJVPT010002820.1:0-16639 GCA_910592055.1 Acaulospora colombiana
AGCTTGGTAGCTTGATTTGAAAGATATGTTGTTTTTCCTTGTGTGTTTGACCAGGTTTGCTTTTTCAAAAAAATTGTCAAAAAAGGAAATTTTTAGGAAAAAGGAGGATCAGCGAAAAAAGTTTATATTTTTTTTTACTTAAAAAACAACTTTTAATTTCAATAAATCTATTTTATTAAAATAACTTTTTTTTTTCCTGGGCAGCTTACACCTTGTTTATTAAATATTATTGAGAGTATATACAAATTTATTTTATACAAATTTAACTCTCTAGCCATCTAATTAAAGTCACTAATGATAGTCCTACTGTGTGGCTTATTGCCAAATACTAGTATATACTTGACTAATTTGTCAAGGTTCTACCTGTTCCATAAAAATTTGTTTTGAAAGAATATATTGTGTTTCAATTGATCCAATATTGTTTGGAGTGTTTCATGATTTTATTGATTCCTGGGATATATAATTTGTGCATAATAATTTTTCTATCTAGTGTTTTTTAATTTTTTTTATCTTTTTTACTTATATTTTGATTTATTTCTATTGTGAAAAAAGCTGGCACCTCAGTTGCCATTTGTCCTGAAGGATGGTCAAGAATCTTCTATGATATTTTTGGGAATTTTCTTTTGATTTTCTATTGTTATATATTCCTTTATTATTTTTAAGTGATCTTTTGTTAGTGCCTTCCTTGCAATTTAGTTTTTTTCCTCAAGAGTCTATTCACTTTCCATTTTTTTTAGTTTGATATTTAGTGTTCTTTGAGAAGTTTGTTGTTTTCTACTGCTAATTTTCTTGTTAATTATTTGGAGTAGTGTTTTGAAGATGTTTACACTATTGCCTTTACATATTATTGTATAGGCGTTAGTTTTAATGTGTTGATAGTTGATACAGAAATTGTCTTTGTATGTTATTACTGCCCTTTTGTATAGTTTGTCTTTGGTTGACAGTTCTAAGTTCCATAATCTTAGTCTGAAGAATCTGGTGTTGTAATTAATTTTATTAGTTACACCTAGGTTTGTTGTTTTCTACTGCTAATTTTCTTATTGATTATTTGAAGTAGTGTTTTGAAGATGTTTATACTATTGTCTTTACATATTATTGTATAGGTATTAGTTTTGATGTGTTGATAGTTGATGCAGAAATTGTCTTTGTATGTTGTTACTACCCTTTTGTATAGTTTGTCTTTGGTTGGCAGTTCTAAGTTCTATAATCTTAGTGATCAATTTTATTAGTTGCACCTATTGTTATTTGAGATGGGGATTTGTGATTATTGATTCTACCCATGTTATACTTTATAGTACATTGTTATTTAATGAGATTAGATTGTGGTCTAGCATTCTCTAGCTAAAGATGTGCCTTGCTTTAATGAGGTTCCTTGCTGTTTCTGATATTGTATTATCTAAAACTTGTCTATTTCACTCTTAAATTCATGGGCTCTGGCTATCTTTTATAAAAATAAAATTGATTTCTGAGGCTTTGCCTATGATGGTTGCTTCCTTGATAAGCATATCTGCTTTGTCATTATTTAGGTCATTGATATATACTTCAATTTTTCTCCATATTATATTAAGTCTTTTTGTTTAGTAATATGATTGATTATATTGATTAAAGTACTATTTTTTAGTATTCTGATAGTTGTTGGGTTTTCTTAGGCCTTGAAAATAGCATCGAGTGCTACTTGACTGTCACTGTAGATTGAAATATTTCTGTTTACTGGAGCTGTTATTAGGAATAATGTGATAGTGACTAATTTAGCTCTTGTAGAGAAAGGATAGTTATATATTTTCCCCTTGTCATCCGAAACCCATTCTGTGATCTGTATCCAAGGAGACATCAGTATATACTATAATGTTTTTGAGTTTGTAAATTGTTTGTCAGATAGTGGCCAGTTTGGTAAGTGTGCTTTCTGTTATATCTATAATTTTTTTGATAAGTCTTTTGTTGTGTGTTATAGAATTACTATCAATGGTGAGAGGTGGTGGAAGTTTATCATGGACTAGTTTGTTTAGGAGAAGTTTATTAGGCTGTTTGGTGAGATTCTGTTGCATTGACAAAGATTATTACTGGGTGTGTATTTGGAGCTAGTTCTGATTTTATATATTAGAATATAGATGAGACTGTTTTTTTCCTTGAAAAAGATACATTCCTCTTGTTTTCTGGATGTATTTAGGGTACATCCTTGATATTCTTGGAGAGATGAGTTATTGTTGGTACATGTGTAGTACTGTAATTTGAAAGTGTTATTGGTGATAGCTTTTTTTTTGCAGATGATATTTTTATCTATTTTTATTGTAGCAGTCTATTTGATTTTTTGGTTTGGTGTTTCTATGACTAGTCTGTGGGTTTATTTCATACCATTGTTGTTTATGTATCTATTTTGTATTAATCTGACTATCTCTTGATTTTGTTGTAACTCCCAGAACCATGTTGGTTTCTTCCTATTGGGTTTTTTATTTGGGGTTGTAATCTCTACCCAGGTAGCCAGATGTAATCCTATGTAGTTAATGATTTAATTAATGAAGAGAATTTGATTGTTTTCTAACTGTTTCCTATGTTTATTGTATCAGCCTGGACCTGTCACTTCTTCTATTATGTGTCTACCTTTTTAATTACCTGAAGATTGAAGTTGATACCTGTAAATCCATTTTGTCTGAGAAGATAGATTAGGTTATGTATGAAATCATGACCCTATGGAAAAAAGGTGTTTTTGAAATGGATACTTGTAATAGTTTTGGTAAATCACTATCTATTTTGAAGTTCTTGTAGACACATGGTTGTAATCTTTTCTATTATATCCTGTCTGTTGACTTTTTTGTATCATTTGTTTGTATATAGTAAGAGTTGCCTATTCTAAAGATAAAAGAATCCATATTCCATTGGATTGAAGAGTATGGAGTTTGAGCTAAATAAAGTTTATATTTGTAGGTTGTGTTGAGAATCCTCATTATCTTATCACAGTTGGGCTTTATGGGGATCATATATAAAAGCAGGTATATGATTATTGGTGTCCAGACTTGATTGTGAAGGTATTGGATTTGTTTGTTAGTTGTCGTTTTCCATTTGATAGTATTAGCATATTTGATTGTCTTGTCTTTGATTAGTTATTATTGAAAGGTCTTGGTTCTCCTACCTTTGAGATAAATGCCTAGAATTCTTACTGCTTGATTTGGTTTAAGCATGTATATGGATTGGTTTTAAATCTGAACTTTGTTGCTTAAGTTTGAATTGGCATTGAGTACTATAAGGTTTGATTTTGTGGTGCTGATGTTGATGTTATTGATTCTATAAAAGTCTGAATAGATGTCATATATCTCTTGAAAGGTGATACTATTCTCTGCAAATAGGGTTATATTATCTATGAAGGCAATGTATGAAATGTTCTATGTTTTTTGATGGATCGTGTTGTAAGATCTCACCATTGTTTTACTATTAGTGTGTATCCTTTAGTTTGTTCAGAAATATGTGTAATAAGTAGGTCATAAAAGATTCTTTATAAGAGAGATGATATCATATCTCCTTGATTAATACCATTCTCTACTGTGTATTGGAATAAGGGTCCAAAGGATATGAGTACATTATTTTATCAGTTGTTACAAATGTTTGTAATTATTTGAATAATTTTGTTTAAGCATTTGATTCTTTTGAGTGTTTCTTTGAGAGTAAAGATGTTTATGGAGTCAAATGCTTTGGCTATGTCCAGATTTAGAATTCAAGCTTGTTTGTGGATTTGCCTTACATAATTATAAATTGCTCAAAGAATATGTATTGGTTCTTGTATACTAAATCCTGATAATACTATCCAGTTATATATAGAGAGGATCTAGTATGATTGAAGTGTCTTGTCTAGTTTATTGATTAGGATTTTTGTGAAGACTTTTCTAGTTGTTTCGAGTAATATGATTGGTCTTGTAATATTGATATCATTTTCCCAAAGCTTTGGCTTGAGGATTGGATAGTGTTATGGGTCACGTGGGTAATGTGATTTATGCATAATGGTCTAGAATCCAAAAACCTGAAAGTCTGGCATAAAAGATTGAGTGTTGCAAGGTAAGAAACTATAAATAAGACTCGAGTACTGATAAGGGAACTATGTGTATCTGAAAAAGTATGAAAAGTTTAGCAAAGCTTAGGGTTAGTATAGCCGATTATAAAGTAGATAGCCCATTGTTAGTTAGAAAAGTATAAATAGCTTACCAATGTATGCCGAAAAGGCAGAGCTGAATGTGTTAGGAAAAACTGCCCTCATTGAAAATAGAGATAAGAGTTAGTGATATATCAAAGAAACAGAATACAATAAAGAGACACCTACCTTTGGCCAAGTCAATCACCATGCCTCTGCCTTCCTTAAGTGTTCTTTATAGGAGGTGTTCTCTTCTTTATGTCATTTGTGAGTATTCTTATGAAGTCTGGATTATGCGAGGCACTACGGATTAGCAATGGACTCGCCGGGATAGCCCACGACAATAAATACTACCTTTTTCCATTCTTTTGGGACTTTTCCTTGTTTAAGAATATCATTAAAGAGGTCTGTGATAAAGGTGTGTAATTCACTTGAGAGTTTTTTAAGGCTATATATGGGCTATCTGTAGGACCAGGTGCTAATTTTGAAAAGCAGCATTTAACAGTGTCTTGTAATCTGCTTGTTGTTATAAGTACTGTTATATTGGTATACCATTCTTTATTTATATATGTGGATAATGAATATATCTTCATCCATCTTGTATCTTTGGTTTTTATAGTGTTGTGCTTACTTGTTCATTTTTTGAAATGTGACTGCCCAGTGTTTTAATCTTTTCTGGATCTGTGATAATTGTCTCTTTTGAATCACTTGAGATAATTTTATTAAGTATGATATGTTTTTTGGGATCGTCCAGAAGGTTTTTGATTATTTTTTTTTGTTGGTATTGTAATATGTTTGTCTTTTGAGAAATCCTTCTTTGATTGTGTCATTTGTTGGTTTTTACAGTTCTTGTAAAAGATTTGTTTGTAAGTGGCTCTTATTGTTTTGAGATCTTGAATCTATTGAAGAATATTTGTTGAGTTAAGAGATCTTGTAATTGGATTGATTATATATTATATCAAGTATGGAGCTTTTTGAGAATGGTATCTATTTTTGTTTTGATAACATCTGTAAAAGAATCCTTATCTATTAGTTGTTTACCTAGGGAGTGGAGTTTGGAGAGTTTTTATAGTATGTATGTTAATGGTTTAGGATATTTTGAAGCATATTTTGATTTTTTATATCTTTTTATATGAAGTGCTACACTTTGGAGGATTGCATATCTTAGCAAATTTCATTTTCTTTCTATGGTGTTTTCTATTAAAGTTGGGGTTGACCAGGATTATTGTAGTCTTGAGTGTATGCATTCATCAAAATTCTTTCATTTATCCAATAGTGTATCTTTCTATCTGAATCTGTTGTTGAGTTGTACTCTGATTCTGTTCACTTGAGGAAGATTTTATTCCAATGTTGGAGGTTGCAGAAAGTTGTTTTGTGATCTATTTCCAAGAGTTCTTTATCAAGTACTTGAATACTTGCATTGATTAGAAGTCATAGTAAGGATGTTGAGATTCAGATTTGATCAATTCTGCTAGTAGATTTCTTAGAATTGCTCTAAGTGTGTTGGGTGATGTAGGGGTGTGAGTCTCTGAAGGTGTCTATGAACTGATTATTTGTGAGTTATTGAACTAATTTTTCAGTTGGTTAATATTGATTTCTTTTGAGGTATTAGAATTTGGCATGTCAATACTGGAGTTAGAAATAGAGTTTAAGTCTCCTAGAATTATAATATAGCTGTTTGCAATTTTTGCATCATTGATAAGTTTGAGAGTTTCTTAATTACACTTTTGGTTATCTTCATGTGATTGGAAGGGTAGGTAGATGGTGATTATTCTAAGTTTGCCATTTGAAACTGAATAGAAGATCTATCATGATGATTTTATTCTTCCATATTTGTTTTTTGAAGATGTGTTTTGCAAGATTTTTTTCTATAAGCAGTGCAATACCAAATCTTTTGGTTTGATTGCTTTGGTTACTCCATGTGATTTAATAGTTGTTAAGTTGAATGAAGATACTTTCTTTGCTACTGATATTTGTTTCTGTGAGAGCGAGAATAGTTGGCTTGTGTTTGTTAATCCACTCTGTCCATAATTGTAGTTTGCCTGGATTTGATTTAAGACCTCTGACATTTTTGTGAGGATTTTCCAGTTGTGTTTTAAGATTGAAGAATTTGAATTATAATTGGATTGTTGTCTATGTAAAGTGTATATAGTATTTGTTGATTTAATAGGTTCTGGAGTTGGTGTGCTGTCATCTTTATCAAGTATAATATTTGTGGTTAAGTGTATAGGTGTTTCTAAGATTTAGTTTAGAGAAAGATTATTAAGAGTTGTGGTTGTGTTGTAAAATTCGTTTTCTAATTCTTTTTGATTGCTATTACTTTGTGTTATATCCATTTTTAATCTTATAATAACAGGTGTATTGTGGTGAGAGTTTTGGTAACTGTATCAAAGGCTGCGATGATTTGATTCATGCTGTTTTGCATGCCATCCAATGATGAGAAGAGTTGTATTTGACAGTCTCTAATATCTTTAGCACTATTGTCTGATAATTGAAGGGTTAATTGTAACTGAAGTTGAAGTTAAATACTGCTTGTTGAGTTGCTAGATTTGTTACCGTCCATTGTTTTATAGTATTCTTTATTATAGAGTTCCAAATTAGCGATACATTTGTCAATTTCTGTAAGTTATATTCTCATTGTTTGGATTTTCTGACAGATTTTTCTGAGAAGTTCAAAGATTTCTATGAGTAATTGTGGATTTTTCTATGGGCTTGAGGAGTTGTTGCAGACTGTGTTAGTGTAGAAGCCAGCTCTAGTATTTTTCTGAGGTTTGGATTTGTTGAAGTTGTATATTGATATTGTTTTTACTAATTAATATTTATTATAGAGGGTTACAAATTTGAAGACTAATTCCTTATTATAATCATTTCATTATTGTTGTTTAGTCTTGATTGGGTAGTTCTTAGTTAGATATGAAGTTGAGTTATAGATTGCACATAGTTTGACTAAGATTGGAGTGAAGAAGAGCTCAGTTTCCTCCATAGTATATTTGTGTTGTATTGCTTCAAGAAGGTCTTTTTGTATACCAAATTTGATAACTGCAAATCTCTTAGATCTATATATTGTTGCTGCAGACCTTGAAATATAATATATGAATCTTTTGCATTGTATAAGAATATATTTGAGATCCTATACTGAGGTGTTTGGGAAAAGGTTTGTAAGTTTAGTGATAATTTTATGTTTTTGTTACATTTGTGCAAGTGACTATTCTGCACTGTTGATTTTGATTAAGTCTCTTTTGGTGAGTATACTTCTAAGGTCCACTAGTTTGTTTTTAGTGATCTTGTCTGCAAAAGTAATAGTGACACATTGCCAAAGATTTTGGGTTTTAATAGTGATTTCCTGGGCTTCTCAATATTTGGTGAAGGTTTATTTGACTTCAATAAATTTTGTATTCAGGGGATGTCCCATATCACAATTAAATTTTCTTATTGATTATTTGACATCCAGGTTTATGTGTGATAGTTTTGTATTATCTATATCAGGTAGGTTGATAGTGGTGATATGTTGAGCAGCTTGTGATCACCAAAAATGGTAATAATTTTCATTTCTTCATTTTTATCTCACTATATACTATCAAGAGGCCTTCTTGATAATTGAGTGCCATAATGATATGTTCAATTTTTTATGGTTGTTTTGCCTTTGACTAGATTAGCTGAGACTTTTACTTTATATCTTTCTCTGCCATATTTAACTGATCTATCAAAAAGAGAGTTGAGTCTTGATTTTCTATTATATGAAGAGGTTGCTTTGTTTTTCTCTTTTCTTACTATGAATTATTCATTTTCTGGGTCTTTCTGGTTTTCTGTACTTATTTCCTCATCTGTATTATCTATCCTTGCCATTTTACTTCTCGAGGTATTAGATCCTTTAGCTTGGATTGATTGGTTGTGAGTTTCTTGTCCATTCTCTTGCTCCACTAAGTCACTCTATAAAGAAGATGTAATTGCTTGGCTGTTTAATTCTGCAAATTCAATGGTTGGATTGAGAGCTTCTTACTATGTTATTGGTTGAGATAGTTCAGTTTGTTGTTTGCTTGTTGCTTGCTGAGTGGCTTAAGACTTGTTAATTTCTAGGTTGGGTTTCTTTGTGTATAGTTAAGTTCTCTATAGAATATTGTCTTTGCATGTTCTTTTCTTATACCTTATTGTGTGTTCTATTCTTGTTGAGATATTGATTACAGTCTTGAGGTTTTTATTATGAAAAGACATCTTTCCTTGATGTTTATCTGAAAATTTCCAAAAAAGAAAAATTTTAAAATTTGGGATAGTTACAAAAAAGAGTTTTTGATTTCTAAAATGTTTATTAAAATAACTGTAAATTAATCAAAGTTTTTTGAATATAGTTATCTAATACTGGTTAACAAAAGTTCTTAAATAATATATAATAGTTTTTTTTTTTTCAGGTGAAAGGTGCTAATAGCACATATTTATTAAGTAATTAATCCATTACATGAATATAACGGTCCATCTAAGTTAACCTGCCCCTATCACCTATAGCCTTACCTAGTTATACCAATCTACATTCAGTAGGTGGGTCCGCATTCCAGGTTAAATCTTTAGGAGATGGAAATCCTACCACTAGTTTTAAACCACTCAAACTAATCTAGACCCTGGCATTCTACCCCTTACTAGGACTCATGATAATCTTCTATACTTTACCACTTCTTAATCATGTCTTTAGTCCCTGCAGCTACGAATGGATCAAAATGCATCTGTGCACTGCCTAGTCAATGCTTCGAGAACTTCATTCAATGGTTGATGCATACTACCAAACCTAGGAGTTATTCACCAATAGGAATGCGACTCCTGAATCTCCTAGTAGACTTATACATTGGGTTCTCGATTGACATAAGCTGTCAAATCTAGGGGTTATTCACCAAGCAGGGTGCAACTCCTACACAGGGATAGCACCAGTGGTTCACTTACATAGCCCGTTAAAGTTCTATCGATGATCCCTGAGGGGCTTGGTACTTCGTGTTACTGATCTTGGTGACCATTATGCTTCTACCACTTGATTCTCATACCACAACAACTTTTCTGGAGATCACAATCCCAATGCCCACTGGAACAGCATGTGAAATGGCTTTTTATGGAAAACAGTGCATTGCAGGTTATGGCTCCAGATACCATATTAATTCTATAAAGCTGCCTTCACTAGGAATTGAACTGATATCTTGTGATCTGACCTGTGGAGCACTAACTATTGTACTATAGACCCACAGGTCTTAATATATAATAGTTTATATAAAGATTATAATATAATTAAATATTTAAAATTGAATAGAATTATTATAGATATAATTATAATGCTATTTAAATAATAATAATAATAGTTTCAAAACTCATAATATACTATTTAAAGATAAAATAAAGAATAATCTTAATAAAAATTAAATATAATTAATATAATATTCAACAATTTAAGTATTTGTTATTTTTTGCATCAAATTTTTGAAAATTTCCTTTTATAGTAACAACTCAAAACATCAAGAAAAAACAAAACGCTTGCAAAGAGCTCCCCAAACCAACATGTCAAGAAAGTCAACCAGGACAAAAGACACAATGGTCAACTATACAAGAGAAAGAATCATCACAGGCAGTGGTAAAATCTCCAAACCACTCTTGAAAACCAAACTTGCAAACAAATTCAACTCTCTAACAGATACAAAAAAAAACCGTATGTCTACCAGAAGAAAAGAAGTGAAGTAGATGCCAGAGAACCTCCAGATCAGCACACAGAACTCAAAAACCACAAAGCCAGAAATTACAGAACAAGATGAAAACTTAGAACAAAAGATAGATATCTCAGTTACCATATTACAAATAGAGAAAACAAATATCAAAATCAGATCAATATCATCAATAACAGTGATTACAACATTATTAGTAACAAAAGAGGGAGAAGGGAATCTAAAAACCCATAATTATATCACCCTAAACAAATTCAATTATGACAATAACCCAAAAAGAATGATAGGAGAAACAAAACAAACAGATATCCCAGAAAACTATAATACACTTCATCCAGGTAAGGTTTTCATTGAACCGGAAGCAATACTAGGAACCTCAATTGAAGAAAAACTTAATTACATTTATAGTAAATTGAGTCATCTAAATATCCTAAAACATATTCACATAGAGGAATCAATTAGATCATCAACAATTGCAGCCATTTTTAACAGATACCATGAGACCATTACTGCATGTTAGACTCAGATTATAGACAATAAAATTTCCAATTTTAGATTACACTCGAATTTGATATCACCGAAGGTAAAAACCATTTTATCAGAGTCTGGGACATCCCTAGTCACTTTCAAAAAAAGATAGCACCAACCTTTTCAGGACAGTACACAAATCGAATAAATTATTTTACAAACAGTAGGTCAAGTGAAATTTGGAACAATCCAGTTCAAAACAATAACTATATATAAGAAACAAGCCCAAAAATAGGCTATATACATAAACACCATCTGTATGAGGACATTCTCTCTGGTGAGAATTTGTATTACAAAAGAAAAGAGGAACCAGTATAGACCAATACTGGCAAACCTTCTAGGGGGAACCTCTATAAAAGAACTCAAAGAAATCATTGAACAAACGGAGGCTAAATCTGTATATATTTCCTTAAATCAAATAAAACAAAACAAAAGGTTTGCCATTCTCTATTATAATAATGAGAAGAACTTGAACAGAGTGAAAGAAACAAACTTCCAACTTCAAGAATAGACCTGGTAAGAGTGACAAGAACAATCAAGCTATGCTTCAGCTGTGAGGCCTACAATCATTACCATACCCAATGCACAATAGCAAAAAAGAACAATACAAAAAGAACGAATCAATAGATTCAAATAATCAAGACTAATAACTAGCAATAAAAGAGAACCTCTCTCTACCCACCAAGACAAAAGGTCAACAGCTAGGTCTCTCACTATAGGACATACTTATGCCAGCATAATTAGGGAAACTTATTTAACAACAGACATAGGCAAGATACTAGAAATTCTTAAATAGTTACAATCTGACATGCAAGCAATCAAACATCAGGTATACATGTTGGATAAAAGAGTTTCAGCCATTGAAGCAGGTGCATATGTCAAAGCTAAAGGGTTAGCAATTATTGACTCTTCCACACAAAATGAGCCATCTCCAGGTAGCTCAAATTTCAGAACTCTATAATCAAAAAGAATGAATATTAGACAACAACAAGAAATAATAAATGAGAGAATTAATCAAATGGAATCTATGATGGCATAAACTATGAAGAAAATGATGAACTGCCTGGATATACTTATCAATGAAATAGATTATACTGAACTGACTTCCTCCTTCCTTCTAAACAACTATGATTAGGAAATTCTCAGAGCATAGAGTCTACAATAGGCAAACCAAAGAAATAGTCAAAATCAACGAGATATATAATATCTGAAAAATAGGAACTTTAAACGTAAGAGGAATCAAACTGAAGCAGATAAGCTAACAATACTAGAATACAGTCAGAAACAACAAATAGTCTTATTGGGAATCACAGAAACCTGGATACTAGGAAATCAAAAATGGCAGGACAAAGAAGGAAGATATTAAATATGGTCAATGACATTAACAAAACAGATATAAAGAACAGAAGTAAGTATACTAATCAAGAAAAAATGTGCCACACACATTTTCAGGTTTGAGAAATGTATCAACTGAGGTATCGCAGTGAATATGGTATTCAAAGAATGTATTCAGTACAGGATCTTAACTTTATACAACATATTAGACACATCAAATAGGCAAGATAGAAACAAACTGCTACAGTGGTGCAAAGCAAAGATTAATGTTGTAAAAAGTAACAACATGTATATTATAGTAAAGGGAAATCTCAACAAAATAGCAGATTATCAACTAAACCACACATCAGCAAAAAGTAGAGGAAATAAACCTGACATATTATCGATACACTAATTGCATTCAATATAGTAGATACATACAGATAGGTTCACTCTTCTAAAACAAGCTACACATATTACAACACAAATCAAACTATGGCAGTAGACTTGACTACATATGGATATCCAACTCACTACAATCACACATTATCAATACTAACTATATAAAGATAGAAACAGTAATCAGAAGTGATCAAAAGATGGTAGTTACACACCTCAGCACACCACACCCTTATGGAGTAAACTATCAAATAGGAAAAATAATAAACAAAACATTATCGACTATATGAATAAATGTCCTGAACAATGAGCAAACTTCACAAGAAAAATGGAGGAAAGTTTAAAAAGATTACTCAAAAACAGTTCCAAAATAATGAAGGATATCTGGAAACAATTTAAAGAATCAATAAAAACAGTAGCAAAAACCTTCTTAAGAAAAAAGTGCAGGAAAAAGTATACTGAAACAATACATAAATCCAAGTACAAGAAACCATGGAAAGATCACTCAAAATTGATAGTCTTTACAGGAAGTGCGTAGCATGGTTAATGAACCCACACACACGTATACCTACTATAGAGGCATAAATTATAGATTTGGTAAAGGAAATTAATACACCATATACAATACTGATAGACACTCTACTCTTTCCAAGAAACATGATAGGTAACAAAGAAGATCTTCACAAATGGCTAATAGATACAAAAGAGATCTAGAAAATAGAAACCAAGATAGCAAAGGTTACAATTGAAAGAAAAAAGAAAAGAATAATTCAAAAACACATGAACAAAGATACAAAAACCTTGAGGAACACCCAAAGAAAATGATCAACAGTATATTGGAATGGCATCCTAGGTTTATCAATACATAAAGACTTATAGAACAAAAAACACCAGAAGAAATCAAAATAATTACAAACCCAACAAAAATCAAAGACAAAATGAGAAACCATTTTCAGAAATAAATGAGACCCAGACAAATACTTAATATGAAGAACTTCTCACACCGAACAAAGTAATACAAACTCAAAGAAACGATCCAAGAGAGCTGGTTCCATAACACATTGCTCCCAATAGACACAATAGAAATAAGGAATGCAATCTAAGGGAAGAAAAAATGCAGTGCTCCAGGTTCTTCAAAAATCCCATACATACTTCTTAAAAACTTAGAGAAGGAAAGAATAAAGCTTTTAGAGAGGCTTTTCAATAAAATTCTAAAAACAAAAAAGGTCCCAAAAAATGATAAGAAAGGAAACATATATCCAATACTCAAGCCTAAGAATTGGATGGAAAACATCAATGTCACCTACCCTATCACACTTTTAGAAACAACAAGAAAGATATTTATGAGCATTTTGAATACAAGACTTGTAGCCATATACACTAAACATAAGATACTGTGTACAACAACTGGGCAGGCCTACCAGGAGGAAGCATGCAGGAACCAATTCATATTCTCAACAATGTCATGAAAGAGGCCAGAGAATTCAAGAAAGAGGCCTAGATCTTCAGCCAAGACATAAGCAAGGCATATGACTCAATTAATACAGACATGCTAGCCCCGGCCCTCAGAAGAATTCGAATTTCAGAAAAGATAATTGAGATACTAAACAATACACTAGAAAATAGAAACAACAGAGTAATTACAGCATATGGTCTAATAGAAGAATTCCAGGTGCATGAAGGAATAGACCAAGGAGACACTATCTCTCCTCTTCTCTGGAAAGTATACTATGACTCATCATTGCAAGAAATCTAATATCAACATACCAGATACACAATAAAAACAAAAGTGTTACTGGATTTAATATCATCAAGTCAACAGAAAATAGCCAACAAAAGAACAAAGCAAACAAACATTACAGCCACAGATATATAGATAACACCACATGGTTCGCAAATAGAAGATAAAACTTGTAAGCAACAATAGACAAAGCTTCAGAATTCCTAAGGATAAATGATATATAAGTCAATAGTGAGAAATCATTACTAATCTGTATAAATATGTCCCAAGAACAAAGAGAAGCAAGCATACAGCTCAATGGAACACAAATTCTACCTCTAAAACAAGATGAAACATCAAGAATACTGGGGGTATAGATAACAGAAGATGGCAAAAAAGCCCAACAGAAAAAGATTATTAGAGATAAAGTAGATATCACAACCAAAACACTTGTCTGGAAGAAAATCACTGACAAGCAAACATGATATATAATCAATTAGGCCCTTTTTTCAGCAATCGAATACCTTCTCAATAATCTTGTCTTGTCAAAAAAAAATATGACAAGATAAGTAACAAGATAAACAAAACTTTCAAGTATAAAGCTGGCCTATTCTCAATAATCCCAAACTATATTTTGTATACTGACTTCAGCTATAAACTGTTCAATCTATGGGATAGGCAAATCCTTATGCACGAAAAAAATTCAATCAACAGACTAAACAGTTATAATCTAGTGGACATCACCAACAAATTAGACTCCAACAGCTTCAAAACAACTACTGGTCAAATTCATCAATACTGACATACAAGTTTCCTTTCTGAACTAGGAGAAGAAACAATCTCATAAATAACATCTTGAACATGCTTAAAGTACAGGGAATCACAATGGCACCAACAAAATACACTTGATTCAGAAATCCAGTCAAAAATGAGGGAAAGGCAATTCAAGAACTAGTTACAGAGAAATGGTACAATAAGAACAGAGCCATCCTTAAAGGAAGAAGGATAATGTTTAGAAACCAACTCCTGAATGACAGCAAAACAAGAATCTTAACATGGCAACAAATAAGAATAAAGATGGGAAGACAAGACAGGACCCCTAACTGGTGCAAAGATCTAAAAGAACTAATAATTCAAACATAGCCAGAGTTAATAGTGAATGGGAAGGAACTACCTGCCACAAGATACAGGGATAACAGTAGCCCCTCTATCAATAAATTCCAGTCAGTCATCCCTATCCTTCCAGTCCAACACCAATCAACTATCAAATGGTTAGTGACAAAAAGGAATGGAGAAATGATAATAGCAAAAAAAGAAAAAGCAACTAGACAATCAAAGGGTAGTTGTAAATCACATGATCAGAAAGGAGAAGACATCCCAATGTTCAAATGCAAAGGCTGCCCACTCAACAATCAAGAACTTAGAAAGAACTACAAAGACCAACAGCAATATATAATGAAGCAGCTTTTGATATGATCAGTAAATATCAAGGTCAAAAAGAGTATAACTGGGATTTTTTCAGGACAAAAAAAAAATAGACACAAAACAACCTTCACTTAACGGATTACAATCATCCTCCCTAGGAATCGAACTTGCAATAAGGGAAACTAGCATATAGCCCCAAATACATACATATCTAGCATAAATCTGGACCCTCAATCAACTATAGAAGCCCTTATGGAAAGGAGATTAAAAGTTCCAACAAGGATGATTCAGAAACTACAGCAAATTGTAAAAAAACTAGCAATATAGAATGATATCCAATTCTACACAGATGGCTTTTTCACAAGATACATAACTAAAAGCAGAATGGAAATTAGCTGGGTGGCCCAAAAAAAGTTAGGCCAGGAAATTACAACCTTACAGGCAGAAACCCAAAATACCTCATTTTCTACTAAAGTGAAACCGACAGCAATACTCATAGCAATCAGTACAGTCAGTCCCAACAAAAGGATCAATATTCTGACAAATAGTCAAGGTATCATCAATGCAATAAGTAAAGTATCACACAGAAACTACACTAAGAAACAGAAACCAGAAAGCCCAAACAAGATCTTAATCAATACAATAAGAGATATTATCACAACACAACACATCCAAATTCAATGGATAAAAATAAAAGGCCACTCAGAAAACAAAGAAAATGAACAAATGGACAAACTAGCAGCTACCACACTTGCAAACAGTTTTAAGAACATCAAGAACTACAATCTACAAGTAGCAATACAACATTAAGATAAGATCAGTACTTCATGGACCTCACTTTCAAAATAATAGAAAAGATACTCCTTAAAACAAAATGGACTAGTAAATGGAAGACACACAATGAAACCAAATATGGCTAACAGGACAGAAAACTAAGGAAATAAATTGGGAACTAATCATGCAAACCTGATACTATTCAAAATCTTATCCCTCTAGACTAGCCAAGAAAACCATAGAGATAGAACTTTTTGATGAAAAATATGGATCAACAAACATTCCATAATAGCAAACATGAACTTGTACAAATCATGGATTTACAAGTCAGTAAAATATGTAATCTGTAGAAGATAGGAAGAAAGAGATCTATATCCCTTCACCTGTGAATCCAACAAGACAAAACTAATCAAGAAACTCACAAAACTTTTGATACAAGAATGTGTAGCAAGAGTTAATGGCAACTAACAGTTACAGTCAATCCAAAGTAGGTGGGAACATCTCCTTAGACCAGATAAAAGAAAGAGAAACTAGTGTTATGGGTCACATGGGTGACGCGATTTATGCGTAACAGTTTAGAATCCAAAAATCTGAAAGTCTGGCATAAAAGATTGAGTGTTGCAAGGTAAGAAACTATAGATAAGGCTCAGGTACTGATAAGGGAACTAT
>CAJVPT010002821.1:0-16639 GCA_910592055.1 Acaulospora colombiana
AAGCACACTTAACTAACCTGACAGAGGGTTATTATAAAAAATATATATATATATATAATATATAATAATATTAAGAACTCTTTCCGCTGATCCTCTAACCACACACAAAAAAGATGTTTACAAGAAGTTTTATACTTCCTTGCTAATAAAGTCTTTACACTTTCATTAAAACAACTTGAAGCTTGTCTTCATATACAGTATCTCTCCTACCCTCCCTTACTTATTTATAAACTTCTTTGAATAAAAACTTGAGCCTCTAGTGGCCTGAAAAGACTTAAGTACACACTTCCTCTACTAAAGACAAGAAGGTTCTAGGAAGTAAAAAGACTGACAAGTGGAGTGTCACCTTACAGAGCTAGAAGCGACAAGAAATAGAGATTTTGTTAGTAGGGGAAGGCTTATTACCCACTTTCTCACATACTGTCTTATACCCTCTTAAAGTGTCTACTTTTTTTCATAGTTTTCTTGAGGAATTTTACCTACCTCAGTTTGACCCTGAATTTTTGGTAGCACAATGTCACCTGGTATCTGATTGGTTGACACAAAATACGTTAGTAATAGAATGTAAACAAGCTCCTACTGGTCACCTCACGTGTTCCGATGATGTCACTGGTGATTGAAAGTGAAAGCAAGGATACGAACTTCTTCACTCCTCCAAATAAAGTTTAACTGAAGCAAAGAAATCATGAGGCCATTAGGATGGGCACTAAATTCCTTAGGTGGTGAAAAGGTGATTATTTGTTTAAGCCGAGGCCTTCAACTTCTTATCATCCCGGTCAGGCAAAGTACGCGAAGAAGGTTATTTCCTTATCCCGGTCAGGCTGTAAGACCGAAAAGCAGAGGAATATAAAACACTGCCCTTCTCTAAGATTGAGAATGCATTTCCCCAGATATTGTGTAATGATATCGCAATCAAGATGGACACCAGTAAAATTCCTTTAACTAGGTGTGACTGCTGGAAGATATCAGGAGTTACTCAACAAGACTGAAAAGCTACACAAGAATCTGGAGTTCATCATTAGCCATTTTCTTCTGACGGGTGGATACAAAATCAAGACCAAAAGAAAAAAAGCATTGAGCAAGACACTGGATCTGAGTAGGTGATAAGTACCTTAGACGGTTACAAGAAAATATTCAAGAGTACGGATGGATAAGTCCTTTAGACGGTCAAGAAGAAGAAGGATATCCCAGAAAGATTGACTCCTAATGAGAAGAGGTTTTTAGCTGAGGTCCTTTGGAGGACATGGAGCATTTTATTTTCTTTTTCTTTTTATTTTCATGTAGTGCATTTGCACATTTTTAGATATTCCCCTTTTCTTTTATTTTTCCTTTTTTCTTTCGTAGTTTCTAGAATTCAGTTCCTTGGAGAATAATAAGTAGTAACAACCTGCTAGCAATTATGGGTAAGTTAGGAGGGTCTTTATCCAAAACTTAGTCCAGAGTGAAATATTGTCCCCAAGGTTGCACTTAGAGATCGAAGCTCTTTTGAGAATTGATGGCTGTTAACGAGTGTGTCAGTACAAGCTTTTAGTTTAGCCATGATGCAATTGCCCTATGTATCAC
Source organism: Acaulospora colombiana (assembly GCA_910592055.1). NCBI lineage: Eukaryota > Fungi > Glomeromycota > Glomeromycetes > Diversisporales > Acaulosporaceae > Acaulospora > Acaulospora colombiana. Next base: position 1,564 of record CAJVPT010002821.1, read on the forward strand.
TATCGGTTTTCATATGATTAATAAACACACAGTACTGGCCTGGCCAAGGGTTTAAAAAAAAAAAAAATAATAATAATAATATATAATAATATTATAATCAGGATCAAATAATAATAATAATAAAGATAAAATCTTAAATTTTAATTAAATTAATTAAAATAATTAAAAATTTTTTACAATAAAAACCATAAAATTTAAAATATTAATATATGATTTGGATTATTTTATTGATATTTATCTAAATAAATAAATATTTTATTACATTTTTATATTGTTTTTTATAATTATTTAAAATAATTATCAAATCTTTTTTTTTTTTTTTTTAATTAGTCATACTGACTGAGCTTTTATTGATATTTATGAAAGATACAACTGTTATATTACAAGAGGCTATACTTATAACTATTTTTAACTATATTACCCAAATTCAATATAACCTGATTTTATCCGTTTCTGAGTAAGTACCATCTTGTCAGTTACCCTGCTGTGCCCGGGCATCTAGCGTTCCAAGAATCCACTAGGGACTATCATTTTTATTAATTCAAGGGGCATTTTTGTTATGTGTTCCTTTGATGTAATTGGTTCTTTTACAGTGGAGGTGTAATCAAATCTTGTATGACATATTTGCCGTATTCAGTTTTTTTCAGAGGCTAGATCATTTGATGCTCCAATCTCTATGTAGTCTAATGCAGAGGCCCAGTGATCATAGTATGTCTGGCAGTGACCTGAGTCTTCTATTAATCATTTTTAACCACTCTTCAAAGATAGCCTACAGGAGTTTTCCTTGGTCAAACGAGACCATCAGGTCTCTCCCAAATGCATCTGCCCCTGTGGTTTCCATCATAAGTACTGTGCTTTCTCACAATCTGAAACCAACCTGGCCCCATCCCTCTGGTAACTTTCGTGGCTAGTACAGATAACCGAAGTTTCCCAATACCTTTCATGAGTATGGTAATTTGAGAAGAGATGGATTCTTCATTAGGCTGATAGGATCTTGAGGTGATTATTGGCATTCCTGAAATTCTTTCGGTAGCTTCACATATTTTAGGTACATGAGTATCATAACTTCATTTGTCCTAGTACTAAAACCAACTAAGACCTGTGTGATCTATTTTAAGTATCGTGATCTGATGGTAATATTTGAATAGGTTGGGTATGTACAGAAACACATGTGGTTAATAAGCATGAATTTTGTACAATGTGACCTATTATTGTGAATACCGTTCTTGAGTGGAGTTGAACTGGTAACTCATGGATAGTGACCTGGGAGTGCACTAACTACACTATTGACCCGTAGGTCATCAAATCTTTTGAATATACTATATTTACTTCATATTACTATAAATAATTTTATCGAATTATCAGAATATATAATTCTCTAGTTTTTGGATAATATTTAATATTGATATCTTTATTATCTAATTGAAAAACTTTTTGTTAGATTTATAAGTAATCCAAAGAATAATAATTGTTAAAAATAAATTAAGATAAATAACAATCATAATATTCATTTTTGTTTGTTTAAACTTACAATAATTTATAAAATACAAATTATTTTATATTTTTCAATTAACTCCCTAGAGCCTCCATTCTTTGAGACAACTTGCATCATTGATGCTCAAATGGGCTGCATGGTCCAAAGGACCAAGTGTTCTATCTATTTAAATTGGCAAGATCATATATTATTTTTAATTTATATCATATATCAAAATTGATTAATATATTTTGTTATCATGTGACTTAATAATTTTATCTTAAAATTAGATTTGTGAACATCTTACCACTCGATGTTCATGTCAGAACTAATAATATATGACCAATATGATAATTTATCCTCCAAAGACTCCTTGTTTCTTCTTCCCTTCTTCTTCATTTGTATTATGTTGTATTTATAATTTATTTACTTATACTTTTATAAGCATGTCTATTCCAAGACAAGCTCATGATCCACACTGTGCAACCAAAAAATTAAATATTATTTTTGGTTTTTCAAAGTCTTCAAATAATATTATCGATATTTTTATTTATTTAATTTATCATATATAATTATTTTAATTTAACTTATTAAACAAGTTTAAACATATAAATTTTTATTTTAATATTAAAAAAAACATATTTGTGAAAGTAATGTTTCAAAAAAGATAAATAATTTTTCATATCGATTTGAAAAAATATTTTAATTGTTTGTATTTATTGTGATAGAAGTATGATAATATGATCAAGAGATTCTAGAGAGTTAATATATATTGTAATAATTATTTAAATAATAATCAAAAATAATTAATATTATAAATTACATTTATATTTTTTCTTAATAAATATACTTATCTTTTTACAAAATATTCAACTCTAGCAATCTTATAATGTATTTTTAAACTGAGAATTATCAGATATTTAAAAGCAACTCATTATTTAATCATCAGTTCCATAACATTTTGATCAAGAATTCTAGTACAATAATAATAGTCCAGAGAATGTGGCATCATAATTGTAATTGATCCTAAGAGCATGCAATGACTACTGATATTTTTAATCTTTTTGTTTAAAAAAAAAAAATGCATATTGCTCAAATAATTATAAAGAATTGATATTTTTTTGCACAAGGTCAAGTTTTCTTTCTCCAATTCTATAATAGAAATTGTTATAACAGATTTGAAGATTGTATATAACTTGTGAGACTATTGAAAGTCTTTGAGTTGTTGAATAAAGGGGTTAAACTTCTTCCTTAAGGACTGATTTTCTTGGAAAAGTTATTCCTTGGCAAGATAGCAAGCAAGATATTTTTGTTTATGAACATGAGATATTGTTATATTGTTGTATGGTTGATAAATTGGATGAAATGGATAGAAAACCAGTCACAAAAAGTATCATTTAAATAGAAAATATTTTCAAATGACATACAGTTTCAGATTATTGAAAGGAATTCACATATGAGAACACAATAATAGACATATGTAAAAAACATGGTGACAATGATGATCCATAAGATAATATACTAAATTAGAATCAACAATAATTATTACAAGTCAATATGTCAGCTTCCCAGAGTCTCCTTATTACATCTTACCACTTGATGTCATCAGAATGTTATCGATACTTTTTTTTAGTCTTCTTTTAAAGAAGCAAGTATAACTGGCTTTTTTTGAAACTTTTCTCTCATAAACTCGTGGTTCTTGACTTTATAATTCTATTTTTTTTTTTTTAGTTTTGCTTTTACACATTGCCTTCATTGCACATGTTTTTTATTTTTATTTTTTAATAACATATTTAATATGAAACTAATTTTTATGTTGCATCTCATTTTGATTTCTGATCATTATTCAAGCATTGTAGCAAACAACATTTCAATTTTATTTATTTTTTTTAAATTCAATAAATATTTTTTGCTTTATGAATATACATGCTTTTACAAATTCATATGTATAAAATTATGCTTCACAAATAATATATACACAAAACTATACTTCATGAATCTATCTACAAAACTATCTATCCTATATGTACCACAAATCTATTTATAGACTATCTACTTTATATACTATACTTATGAATATATTAAAATATACAATATGTTGTTTTTATATTTTTTAACAATCAAATTCTCAACTATCATTTTTCTTTTCAACTAGAATAATGGCATTCAGGTCTAGAATGTATAATTCACATATCTTCTAATCTATATATCTTTTTGATTATATTTACATTGGGATACTAACTATCTAATCAAGATTATTTAATGAATAAAATATTCAAAAAAATAATTTATTAAATAATACTAGTACAAAAATAAAATAAATATATGTAAAATTAAATATATTGATTTGGTTAATATCCAAAAAAACTTCTTGGATTTCAATATCGATCTCAAGAAGAATAACAACTTATCCTTATCTGAAATTTTCTTTAATATCATTGATAAATCGATAATAATAAGACTAAGAAGAATCAAGATTATGATAAAATAATATTTATTGAATATTCTTGATTACTTGAAATTTGTTTTGAATCTGAATGAATTGAATTTTGAAAAAACTAAACTGTCCAGAAGAGATTCAGAATAATTTCCTTATAATATATTCATGAATAATAGGTCAAGATCTTGATTATAACAAATATTTATCTTATCGTACAGCTTGGTAGAAACAAATTTTCTCATTATGATAACTATAGATAAAAAGAAAACTGAACTTTCAAACTTCTTCATAGTGGTCTGATTACTCCAATTGGTTTACCATTAATAGAAACTGTCTTGTATATTTCATCAGATTACACTATATATCACTTCAATAATATATTATCTTAGCTACAACAAACATGTTTAAATGGTCAAAACACTGTGAAACTTTTCAATACTATTATATCCACAATAAACAATCTAAAAGAGATAAGAAACATATAAGTCAAAACACAAGACATGAAGATTCAAAGTTTGACAAATCTGGTGATCAATATATTAAATATTGATCTTGTATCATAATGAATAGTACAGAGATATCTAGATCACATAAAAATCACACATACAATGATCCACATAATGCATAATCTAAAGGAGATGCAAACCATGTAAGTCATTACACAAAAAATGGATGCAATACATTTATCACAGGTGAATTTTTCTTGATCACATGTATAAAAAAATATAAAATTTTATCTTAAGTCAAATATCTCAGTAGGGACGTACCCTGGTCCTATATTCATACTTGTAGGGGAAAATATTTCAATCTTGAGCTATCCAAAAAACCCTTATACGCTCCATTCAGATCAAAACTTGTGAAGATAGAGGTGGATTCTATGTATGCATCATCATGGATGAACAGAAAATTTGATATGTTTGATCTAATAACTCTACGCAGAATAAATTTTCACCAATATATACATTAGTATAAAAGATAGAGCAGATCCTGAGCTCTCGAAAAGTGATTTTACACTTCATTTTGAATCAAAATTAATAGAGTTCAATATGAGACAACATTTCATGAAAATACAAAAAAATACAAAATTCTTGATTTTTTTAATCTTGCATAGCCATTCTCATCGAAAAAAGAGCCACATCCCAACAAGTCACATATTTTTGAAAAGCTCAAGTCCCACACTATTGTCATGCAAAAAAATTTTTCACTTTTGTCATGAACTTGTCGAGATATAAGTGTGACAAGCTCGATAACGAAAGCAAAGAACATCTAAAAAAAAGAAAAGATACTTGTTTACCTAATCTTTCTCAAGCCATTCCCACTGAACAAAGAGAGTTTCACTATGACAATCCATATACCATTTGAAAGCTCAAGATCAGACAAATCATATCACATATAAATTACTTGATTCAATCATGTACTTGCAAAGTTATAAAGAAGATAAATAAAAATTTGTCAAAATACTGTGATTGAATAAATTTATCAGGCCAAGAAAGAATTATTAATTAATAAATTTATTTGATGTAATACAGGCAATTAAATTTGCAGATTCCTCTGTCTAAAAATATATCCCTTTTACATTATCAGATGTCACAAAGTCCTATCTGCAACCTGCCTATTATATTAACTGATTATCGGCTACATTTATTTGTGACCCAAAATAAATACCTGATTTTTGATCAAATTTATTTGCCTAAGAATAATTAATTGACTAAGAAAGGATATAAAAAAAGAGTTTACAACTGATCCATAAAATTATTTGGGTTTTTTTTTTCAGATGCTAGTAACATTTAGAATCAATGAAATTGGTTCTTTAATAACTAGCAATTTTAAAAATAAATTGCACTTCATTTTAGCCCTTGATTGTCAATTTTTATTTAATGCTGGAATGTCTTTCTTAGATCTTTTTCATTCTTAAAGTAGATTACTACATAGTTTTCTGATATCAAGGTGATTTTGTTTTTTGATATATAAAAGGCTTTAGTTTTCATGTGATTTAAGGTTTCCTTTATAAATTTTGTAGATAATCCTTAACTTCATAAAGTCTTAAGAAGTATATCTTTTTTTCTTTTAGAATCTGAGTAATTTTTTGATTATCTTGTTTCTTGTAAGCTATTACAAACCATACTTAATTGAATTTTATTTTGATCATTTATTTCTTATCCAAATTGATATATTCTTGGTAAGTATAAAAATAAACTCTAAATCATTTTTGATAAAAAAATGTTCTATATTCATGAATATTGATAATCTCTCCAAATTTTTTCATTGTTTGTCTAATAACATGTTTATTAAGCTTGTGATCTGTATCTATTAATATAATATATTTTAATTTATTTTTTATTAATAAAAAGCTTTCTGGCTTAAAAAACTTTTTGTTTTGAATATACCTTTGAAAGACTGGTCATGTAACCATATCATTGTCTATTCTCCTAAGAAAAAAGTTCTTGACTTCTTTTTTGCTAATAGTCTTCAGATATTTTGCTGCATCTTCTTCTTTATCAAAATCAAATATAATCTAATGATTATCATTAATGAATTCTGTTTTGAAGGGATTCATTTTCTTAGGTATTTTAAAACTTCTTTGAGATATATAATTCTCTCCTTTGTATTTTCTTCTAACAATATGGTTTAAAGTATCATCATTTTGATTGATCCCTGTTGGTTTATAAAGAATAGATTTATTGTTGTCTCTTGAATTCTATTTCTTGTATTATAAAATATGCTGTCTATAATACTGCTTCTTTGTACTGTTTTTTTTAATACTTCTATTTCTATTTATTCCACCACTGCTCTATTCTTTATTATAACTTCCTTAATAGAGTATGCCTTTTCAAGTTCTATATAAGTTGGCTGAACTTCCATTAGAATGCTTTATATCATAATTATTTCAACTTGATTAGGGCTCAATACCTATATTATTGGCTTGCTTATCAACATATTATATACCTTTTCTTCTAACATAGATACTTCTAAATCTTCTTTTTACATTACTCCTTTTTCCAGAGAGTAAGAATATATTGTCACATCATATATTTTTTTGCTAGCACCAATAGGTTAATTCTCAATAGATTGACAATAATATTATCTAGTATTGAGAAACATGTATTGACTTAGTAGGAAATTAAGTTGATTAGTTACTGTTAGTTTTAGCTCATATTGTATCATTCTTGTTTTTCAAAATACTTGTTGAGAATCTTGATAAAAAACTATCTTTCCCAATATTTTCAATAACTTTTTTTCTCTTTTCTCTAGGATTCTAATTATTGTTTATTCTTTTATTAACATGTTGTCATGTGACACAAAAAATTAATATATGTTGTTATTATATAAGTATCTTTTTAATTATATAATGAGATAAATATTGTTATGTATTGTTTTTCCATTTGGCATATATGGTAATAAGTTGCTATATTGATATTAGAGAGTTTATGATATAGAACTTCTATATATTTATATATCTGATATTTGTTTATTAATACATAAACTGACTGTGATCAACTATTGATCCCACTTTAGATAATATGTGCTGGTTGATCACATATATTTTAGTTTGTTAATTTGTTATATACTATTGTTTTATTGTAAATTGATCAGCTTGCTTTAATATACATTAAGCAAATGAAAAGTTAACATGTTCATGTTTGCATGATGTGAATTAGTTGATTTAAAGTTATTTTATTGTTGTGATTTTTTAGTTATTTGATTAAAAAGACTTGACCATTTTCCTAAGTTCAATTAGCCTTGAGGTTATGCTGATTTATCAGTATAATCTATTGTTTCTGAAACTTTTCTTAGTGTCTATAAAGGTGTTAATCTGCACTAGTATGGCTAAAAACTTTGTGGAGTTGATATTGAGTCTCAAGAAGCCTATTGGGAATTAGCTTGTTTTTGCTTTTTCTCCTTCCTAAAAGCAAAAATGATCTAGGGATATCGGTCTTTTAAGCTGAGTAAAACTCTTTTGCTATTATTGCAAAGTAGATTTTGTTGCTTAGAAGTGTTTGATTGTATCTTCTGAAACATGCTCTTATGTAAAAGAGTTTTTGTGAGTTTTCCAAGAAAATTATTAAAAAGAAAATTTTTTGAAAAAAATTGGATCAGTAGAAAAAGCTTTTTTTTTTTTTGCCTTCTGTCAGGCTAATTATATATGCTTTATTAAATATTTGTAAGCTATATATATAATATGAGGCACTAAAGCTAATTCTTTAACTAACTCACTTGTCTTGATTGTTTTACGCAACTTCGGGTGTAATTTATCGCTTTGCTAGAAGTTCAGGTAAATACTCTTCCAACTTCTAACATTATTGCCTGCAGATCACTATTGTAGATTACTCTTTTGAGTTCTGATAGAGATTAAAACCCAACCATTTCATCCCATACTTTACCCTATCTTGTAGGACCTGTTTGAGCATTGTATTTTCTATTTCTTCTTTCTTTAATGATACTTGATATGACCAATTTCCTGATACCTTGACCTTGTTTCTTTGTCTCTGTAGATGTGTCAGCCTTTTGATCTTGTTACCTTTGTTGATTCCCAATATCCATTCCCATTCTATTACCTTTTTGCATCTAATATTTTAAATTTTCTTTCTAAAGTGATTACATGTTTTCTTTTGCATCTTCATTATCCACTTTCTTGCTTCTTTACTGATTCTTTTTTCATAGTACTTTGAGTCTGCTATCTTATTCATTAGATCTTTTTCAACCAGTTCTATGCAGAAGCTAAGTATATTTTTACCAGTGTTTGAAATCCTTTTCATTAGTTGAACTATTTTTTTATCCATTTCTCCTCTTTCCATTTTGTCATCAACTACCAGACTTATCTCTTTTTCTTCTAACTCTTATCTGCTAGAAGTTTGTTAAAACCTTGTATTATATCTTTCATACATTTTTGTCAGGTTTCTTGCTACTGAGTTTTATATACTGGACATTTTAGCAAGTGTTTTATTGTCTCTTCTTGTTGTCCACATATGAGATATTTTACTTGCTTGTATAAGTCTAGTCTTCTTATAGCTAGCTTTGTTAACGTGGATAGCTCGTCACTGGTTTATCTTAACAAGAAAGCTTTTTCTTTATGATTCTTTGAAGGAGATATTCCATATGTACCCATTATTTATTTGTTTTCAAACTAGGTCTCATGTGTGCCTGTACTGATTTGGATTTGATAATTCCACTTTTTGTCTTGGGTTGTCTATTGGTGTGTCATTATTTTGGCTTTGATTTTTTTAACAAACTGTCTTATTGAAGCATCCAGCACTATATCTTGCTATTTGATTTTGATAATAATCTTAAGTGAGTCCAGATCTTGCCATTCTATTGTTGGAAACTTTAATGCTTTTTTGGCTAAAATGTCTGCTTTCTTATTATATTGAATGTGGAAGTGTGCTTTAATTTTAATAAGATTTAAATCTAATTCTTTTTTCTTTACCAGGCTTAACATTTGTGCCAACAAGGATCAATTTTGTTTCTTTAGTCATCTTTTGTGGTTTTTTGAGGATTTTTCTTTTCTATAGTTTTTCATTTAGATATACAGGCTTGACTATCAGTGTGGATCTTGACCTTGCTGTTAACTGGTACTACTAATAGTATAGTAACTATTGTTCCTAGTTCTACTCTTGTAGACGAAGGCCAATCAGCTACCCTTGTTTAAAACTTGCTTTCTCTTTCTGCTTCTCCAACTTGTATCCATGCTATACCCATCTTCATATTTTTATTTCCATGATTAATAAGGGATCCATCAGAGTAAAAGGTTATTGTGTTATTGCTATTATCCCCCTTGTTATGCCTGAGTATTTCAATCAGATGGGTTTTATACATACCTTCTTTAATATTCTTTTTAATGAGCTTCTCCTCCTAGTTCTCGATCGCTACTTCTTCCAGTTGCCTTCTATCATATTGTGTAGTTACTGAGTTTATAGAAATTGTTCTACTTATTGATTTATCTAGTGCTATCTTGGAACAATGAATTTCTGAAAGTTGAGCTCTTCTTGTAAATTTCCTAGTATTAAGATAAGGAACCATATATGTTTCTTCTATATTGATTCTACTATGCATCAGTTTTCAGTCTTAATTCTTTCTGGGCAGCCCTGGCATCGTATCAGACTTGATCTTAAGTTTTTCTTGGAGCTGTTACATTTGAAATAATCTATTTTAATGCATCTTTTATTATTATCTAGAATCAACTTTTTCCAAACAAGTTGCTGTTACTTATTATTGCTCTTGGTGACCACTCAAAGTTTTTGCCTTTTATCAAGATTAAGATTGAGTACTAGATATTCTGGACTCCACTTTAACCAATCTTCTTTCCAGGTTCTTGTAAGCTGTTCTAGTTTGTTTCCTCACATTTTTCTTGTTATTGATAAGTACTATTCTGGAATAGATCCCTTACTTGTCTTCTGTAAGAATTGGAGTATTCGCCAATTCAATACTTCTCTAGTTTTATAGTTTATAAGCTAATCCATGTATATCAACTTATTGTGTTTGAGTGATAAAATGGTTTTACTGTATTCTTTTGTTATTAGATAATCTTTAATTGGACTATTTCCAGTATTCTAATTAAAGACATTATTTTACTTCCAACTATGAAAAGTTACCTCTATATCTTTGATCAGTTTCAGTACTTGTAATGCGAAGTTGCTCCTTCCTGGAAGATAGTTAATGTGAGTTATATGTGAGCAGATTAAGAGGTTTCCAGTACTTAATCTGTGATTACTTTAACCTGATGATTGTTGTGATTCAAGCTGATCCTAAGTCATTTAACCTATTGCACAATTCTGTTATTTGACTTTCTTTTTGTAACATTCAAATGCTCTTTAAATTATAAATCCTGGGATAATGTACTGCACTATTAGGTATGGATCGATATAGTATGGCCTTATTTTTGAACAGTTTTCTATATGCCATTGTCAGGACATTACATATTTGTCAAGATAGTATATTATGTTGCATTCTGAATTTGATTCTAGGTATTAAGACTCTATTCAGAATATAAAGTATCTGTTTGTCAGTTAACTTTTTGTTCTTTAGGGACTTGATAACCATATTGATTTCTTTAAGCATCCATTTTTTAAGCTCAATAGAGATTTCTGGTTATCTGTCCAAATCCCTAGGAATCTTGACTGTTCAGCTCTATCTAATTCTCTAACTACTTCTCTGCCAACCCCTGCTTAGACCTCTTCTGAATATTGATTGGGATTGTTAATAGTAATTAATACTGATTTGCTACTATTAATCTATAAGTCATTTGCCCTATAAAAGATTCTTGCTTCTTTCAGAATCTTTTCTATATCCTCTTTGGATCTTACTATTTATATTGTATCATCCATAAATGTGATAGCTACATACCTTGACTCTAGCTTTCTTTCAGTATTTTCCTTTAACTCTGGATTTCAAGCCACTGATATTTTGTAGCCTTTTATGTTATTATTATGAATCTTGCACAATAAAGGATCATAGAATATCTTACACATTAGTGATGAGATGGTTTCTCCTTAATCAATTCCATCTCTTACTATAATTATTTTAGTTAGATCTTTCTCAAATATAATCCTAAATTTTCAATTTCAAAATAGACTCATTATGATTTGAATAAAGCCTTTTGGTATCTTGATTCTATTCATTGCCTTGACTAACATATTTAGACTAATAGTATCATATGCTTTTGCTATGTTTTGGAAAAGTATCCATAATTCCTTTTTACTTCCTCACAAATATTATAGAGAATTTGAATCAGTTCTACTGTACTTTCTCCTGGTAATCCTACATAATTAGATCTTCTCAGTATATTGTTAGTCTTGTAGATATTTCCCAATCTATTTGTGAGGATTTTGGTAAAATATTTTTGTGTGACTTCTAGCAATATTATTGGTCTAGTATTGAGGAGTTTGCATCCCCATGGTTTTAATTTTGCTATAGAATATATATAATTCTGCTTCCATCCCATTAGAGTAACTTCCCACCTTAGAAAGCAGTTAAGCATCTTTTTAAGATATTTTTTTTCTTCTTGACCCAGTCTTTTTAGCATTTCATAACTGATTTGTTATTTTCCTGAAGCTTTATTATTGAGAAGTCCTTGAAATGTTTTGTGTAGTTCTTCTTGAGAGATTGGCTCCAGTAGATCCTTATATATCTTTTATTAATATAGCCTTTAGGATTGTATTCTTTTTTCCAATCTTCTGTAAGGCTGTCAAAATTGATACTTTATTTTTTGAATGTCTCATTATGATATATTCTTATTTCTCTTTCAATTTCTCCCTTCTTTGTAGTTATATATTCCTTTTCTCTATCTTTAACCTTGATTCTATTCAATGTTATTTTGACTCACTCTTTATCAGTCAAGAAGTTTACCATTCTCCTTAATTGCTATGTAAGTCATCACATCTTTGTTCTAAGGCTCTTTTTATAGCATTTCTTGTCTTTTTTGCCTCTGTATTCTGACAAGTAAGTTTTAAGCCTTCTATTGTATCCTGTATATCTTTTTTTAATAGTTTCCATAGAATTTGGGAAATGCTATATTGGATAAAATAGTTTTCGATCTGATGATTAGGACTGAAGGTAGTGTTATGTTTCTTAATTGTCTTGCCAAGGGCTTGCAATTTGATTGGATAATGTGTATCTTCTGTCTTCTTAAGGAGTGCGAATAGTTGAAGAGCCTTCCAGTACTTGATGAATTCTGGACCATACCTATGATGTTTTTCTTGGAAAGCAGATAGTTTCTCGATCATAAGCTTGTTATATACTGCCCTGCATATTTGTTCTTCGAAAGTCTTCCAGATCTTGTTTGCATGAGCTTCTCTTTTACTCTTCTTCAGTTTTTCTTTAAACAATAGATCCATTGTCATTCTGAGTTTGTAATTCAGGCTTTTACTAAATGCCTTCTACTGTTCAGGTGTTGACCCCTTTATATCAATTCTTTGTTCACTCTTTATGAGAGACTTGCTTTTAGTATCTCTTGTGAAGAGATTAGTGTTATACATTGTTAGTACTAGCATAGTATGATCACTTCCTATTGTTTCTTCCATACTTTGGTTGTTGAATCTGAGTATTGGATAGTTTGTAAGGCTTTGAGATATCCATATACAATATAATCAATCTAACTACTGCTAGTGGCATCCCATCTTGTTGGAGTTTTATCTTTTTTTTTCCATATAGCCTATATATCTAGAAAAGACCATTCATCTAAAAAGTTGCATAGCGATATTTTTAGATACCAAAATGGTTTAAATTTAACTCTAGATGTTGATGCCCTGTTTTCTGCAGGGTTGTATGCATTAAAGTATCCCATTACTATTATATGAAAGCCTTGTCTGTTTTTTTCTTTAATAAAGTTTTGTACCCTCTTTTGTACCTTTATATATCATCATTTGTCTGAGAGGATATAGATCTGGATAATACATATCTTGTTTCATTTCATGAGAATATTAAACTGCTATCATGTATTCTTCTATCTCTTTTACTGAAGCTACTTTTCTTTTTGGATCTTTTCTTATCAAAAGACTAACTTCTATGTCATATGAAGTGTCTTTATTGGCACTATGAAAATGCTTGAAGATTGTTTGCTTCTAAAAGACTCATTTTGCCTTTGCATTGGTTAGTTTTATTTCACATAGTCCCATTATTCCAATGTCTTGTTACTGTATTTATTTTATAAGACTATACTGGTTTGTATTATTATTAATATCTCTAATATTGTATGTCCACACACTTTTCGTGCAGCAGGAATATCACACGAAATTAAAATTAAGGCTGCCCGAATTATTTTTTTCTCTTCATTTTCAGCAGTTGAATCGAGTTTTATTTCTTGCCATAGTTGCACTAATTTGTCAATAATTGAAGAAAAGTAATGGTTTATTTGATATAAACTTGATTCACTAGGACCTGGTAATATGCCAAGAATCAATATATTTTTGTGTTTAAATCATATTTCGCATAGCAAATTTGTAATAGCCACATATATAACTTCAGTACTGTGTGCTTTATTATCGAATAGTTGAAACCAGTTGATATTTAGCACCAATCCTAAATGCAAATCAACTGTCTCTTTGTTAAAAAATAATTTTGAGTTTTCATCTTTAAAAGTTTTTCAAATATCACCATCATAAATATTGCATAGAAGTTTGTCAGTGCTTGATCGATCTACCCAATACTGAAGATTAGATTCAAAATTTGGATTTTGATACATTTGCGATAATTGATACCAAATAGTAGAATATGGAAAAACTAAATAGGACTGATTAATTACATTTCCATTTAATAATTATGATTGTGTAGACAGTAAGAAATTGCAAGTTTTTCTTTATTTTATTGCCGTATTGGGAAATTCAATATGAATACACTTCATGACTAATAACAGATTATTTTTTTGAAAATCAAGAGCATCATCCTGTCTGTACAATTTATGGTATCTTTGACATGCCACAAAACTAACGAACTGATCTGATAATCCAAGTTTATTGTTGGCGGTATATAAAGATCCACAAAAGAGCTCAAATTCTTCGCCACCAATTTCAATTAACACCAATTTCATAAATTTTAGCAGTGCATCTGTTGCACTATTTGATAAATTAAATCAAATTCTATAGTTCATAATCCACAACAAAATTCATATAAAACGACTATTCGAAAATTTGCTAGAATTTGATGAAAATTCGTATTTTGGTGCTGAATAATCTTCAAATATATCATCTATTTCTTCATCATCATCAACTTCGGATTCATTATTTTCAGAACTTGTATCATTTAATCTCAGATTTTGTTGATTGTTGCTTAATGACATAATTTGACTTGATGAAATATTTCTCATTCTATGCCGAAATGTGAATTTTTCATTTGTCAAATGTTTGCCTTTTGTTTTTCGATATCTATATGAAAATTCTGTTCGTGGGTCAACAAGTGATCCATTGCATTTATTACAGTTGCAAGTAATTTTTACTTTTTTAGGATTTTTTCTTAAACTTTCGTTAAGTAAAGCTGAAATTAAATGCTTTCTTGACATTTTGAAAATTGGCAAATAGTAATATAAAGTGGCAAATTTGTGATTGATATATTAAATAGTTTCGAATTGTAATATAATACAAGTGTAATATAATAAATAATATATAGTATAATATAGTATGTGACTCCGAATTGTAATATAATATAATGAATAATAGTATAATATTGTATGC